>JAWDGP010002895.1:1660000-1667500 GCA_033675545.1 Elysia crispata | reverse complement strand
TCTCTCTCTCTCTCTCTCTCTCCCTCTCTCTCTCCCTCTCTCTCTTCCTGCAAAGCTTCATTCCGCGTTATGCCTTACTCGACTAAACGAATCGAAAAAACGAAAAAAAGTTGTATTATATAATTGTTGTCTCAAATTCATAATTCCGTTTCGAAAATATTTGAGCATTTCTAATACTTCTGAAGCAATAGTAAAAAAAAACCCCAGAAAGAATGGAAGAACAGTTTTCTTTCCAACAAAAGAATAGTTTAACTATTAAAAATTCTGCCATTTAAGAGTCAATACGTATCTCTGGTTCCTTATCTCGTTTCCCAACCTCTTTCTATTAAAAAAAAACACACATAAGATTCCGATTACAGCGCCAAACTTACCGCCAAGAAATGTGTTAAGTACTCAGAAAATAGCTTGTTCTCCTGTTAGCCGCCCAACTGGTTAAGAATAAAAAGATACGTGTCATTTTCAACGTACACGTCGTGTACACTGTTAAATTGACTCTCTTTTCCCGTTGACAATACAGCTCTACGTCTTCAAATAGGTGTTTCACACCTTTTTTTTTAGCAAATAAATTCCGTTGCTAAAGGGTTAAAAGCACATAATATTCTATTGACAAGGTGTACTATTCGCTTTTGTTCGTCGTGATGTTAAATATTATTTTGATTTCAATGTGAATGCCCTATGCGAGTAGCCACACTAGAGAAAGAGAGAAAGAGAGAAAGAAAGAAAGAGAGAGAGAGAGAGAGAGAGAGAGAGAGAGAGAGAGAGAGAGATAGAGGCAGAAGGACAGAAAGAGAGAGTCTGTGAAAAGGAAAGAGATAGGAAGACTGGAGGAGAGATAAATAAAAAGATAAGAGAGAGAGAGAAAGAGAGAGAGAGAAAGAAAGAGAGAGAGAAAGAAAGAAAGAGAGAGAGAAAGAGAGAGAGAGAGAGAGAGAGAGAGAGAGAGAGAGAGGCAGAAGGACAGAAAGAGAGAGTCAATGAAAAGGAAAGAGATAGGAAGGCTGGAGGAGAGATAAATAAAAAGAGAAGAGAGAGAGAAAGAGAGAGAGAGAGAGAGAGAGAGAGAGAGAGAGAGAGAGAGAGAGAGAGAGAGAGAGATAACGAAGATAGTAATCAAAATGAGAAAGCATTCCTCGGATTCAGAATCCATGTTCCATGTAATGTTCCTTGCGGTGCTCAAAGTATCTCCCTCTTCTGATATCAGAATTAACATTGAGAATTGGTGGCAGCGTTGCAAAGTCTGATTTCCCATTCATTCTAATGAGTCACTGATAAGGCTCTTCAGACACTAACAATTCTTAGCTGCTGTAGTAATATTATTACAGTTTGTATGTGTGATAGACTGCCATTAGTTTTTTGTTTTGTTTTTGTTTTTTTGTTTTCTTCTTTCTTTGTTTTTTTTTTTTTGTTTTTGTTTTGTTTTGTTTTTGTTTTTGTTTTGTGTAACAGCAGCTGCACAATAAATAGGCATTTCATTTTTAATTTCCCTAATGAATAAAGTTGTGTTTAATTTTTATCTTATCTTGTCTTACCGCCACCAAAAAGAGAAAAAAATTCTAAACACATTCTTTCATAACCACACATTTTCAACTATAGTAAGGCCTTGTCAGAATGCTGAAATGACAGACCTCTTTAAGAAGTTGATAATCTGAAAGTTATTTATTTCATTTTAATCTAATAATTATTATCGCTAGAAGCGGAAGATACTGTCTTTATCAAGATATTGTAGCGTTAAGTCCTTTATTTCACCTAGATCTTAAAAGAAATTATTCTGCAAGTCTTTAAGTATTATGTGACAAATTTCAAGTTTCCTTTTAATTTTTTACCTGATTTAAATGAAAAGAATAAATAAAAGGCAACGCTATGTTTTATTTTTGAATCAAATTTAAACTTGTGGAAGAGGAAGACAGGAAATAAAATAAAAGTAAAAAAGGACAGTGAGAAAACAATCCAATGTACAAAAATGGATTTATTATAAATATGTATAACAATATAATCTTTTTTAAACGAAGGCACCTAGACCTTCTCATCTCTTGAAAATAGAGAACAAGACAATAAGAAAATTATTATTTCTGATGATCTGCATACATTGGCATTTTTTTAAACCTTTGCTGAGACAGCCATGTCTTCTTCTTCAAAAAAAAAAAAAAAAAGAGACAGAAAGGTCAAACTACAAAGTTAAACCCCACTAAAAGGCATAGCTCTATATTAAGTTTACATAAATTCATTGCCGAGGGAAACTGAAAGTCGAGATATAGTTGGAGAGAAAAATCAATGTCAGAGGCGGAGAGAAACATGACTCTAGCTCACCGCGTCTTGCTGCTTCTGTTTCACTTGATCGTGTCGACGGCATTCGATGGAGTTATTAAACTGTTATCATCCGTGTGGACTTCCATTTTACATGCCCGCCCAGTGGTTTTTTGAGCATGGGAAAAAATGAGAAGCTGATTTTTTTTCTTTTCAGCGGTCTCACAACGCGAATTATCTTTTGAAATAAGAAGAATTTTAGGACAGGGCGCGGTTACACTATGCGAACCTTTTTTTTTTTAAACTCATGAATACTCATTTATTTATTTATTTGACTTTTTCTTTCCTGCTCTCACTACTTTCCTCCCTCTTTCCCTTACTTTCTCTGTCTATCTCCTTTTTTTTAATCTCCCTCCATTTCTTTTTCTTTGTCTCACAATTTTATTTCTCTCCATTTTCACATGCTCCGTTTGAATTAACTATTAAGTATTTCCGTTGAATCCTTTACTCATAAACTCAACGAATCGGTCAGCTGCATAAAAACACAATGACATTTTCAACGGAATATGAGGGGGAAAAAAAATGCTGATTTGTATCTAAAATGATATAATACATCCAGACTTGCGCCATTTCATTCTCTATTAAAATTTTTGGAAAACCTAGGGCACGTTAAGCTAATCAAAGAATTTAATGAGAGATTTAAAGTATAAAGTCTTTGCTTTAAAATATGTAATACAAGCTGGGGTACCCGTTCTTATGAACAGGTTAAATATGATAGAACAATCTTTTTGAAAGGGAAACTATAAAGTGAGCCCAATATAATTTAATTTGAAATTTTAGTCCAGCCTATGCCTTTTTCTACTTTGGGTTAATATGGTATACATCTCGCTTTGCATCTGGTGTCGAGCGTCCAATTGATCCGCAGCGACGTTTGCGGGGCATCCTGGTAAGCCTTAGTACTAATAAAGTGCTGATAAGTGGGCTAATGTAGACGGTGAGAATGATTGTTGGTAGATCTAGATCTAGATTTAGATCAACTTGACCTTAACTCATGCTTGGAAAATTTCGTCCAATACAAACTCGTGGTGCTGATAATAGATCTAAAATCAGTTAGGTCGAATTCTAGATTCTAAATTATAGATCTCGATGTGGATAGATTGCTCGACAGAATGCATTGGTAACCACGCCATTTGTAATTTACTTTAAACGGTATGACGTCTTAAAAACTTGGATTGGATTTGACGATGGACAACGAAGAGAACCAACCGAGTAGGCCTACCGGTAATATAAAAACCATGTCGGAAAATCCAATAACGAAGTAACTTATTTTTAATTATGATAATTTTATTAAAATACAAATTAATAAAAAGGGACCAGGTAAACATAGCATTTAGTAAGATCTAGCTTCTGGGAAAATTTCATAAATTTTTGGTTGAGCCGTTTTCGAGTCTTAGGCGAACAACCTGCCGAATCTACTAATATATATATATATATATATATATATATATATATATATATATATATATATATACATAGATAGATAGATAGATAGATAGAAAATGGGAAAAAAGGTCAATGATTTTATACTCTCGACCATTAGTTTGTCTCTTTACTATGAGCAACTCAAAATGGTCATACCTCAACAAGGTCAGGCATGCTTCAGTTTTACTTCACCTATTCTTGAATTTCCAAAGAAGGTCATAAAGTTGCATACAGCTATTACAGAACAAAACCCCGATCGATTTATTTAGAGCCCTGCAACAAGACACCCAGAGCTACAACCATTCAGCCGCTTATTGGATCTTGTGTTGAGCGTTTCTCTGAGATATATTGAAAATGAATACGCTATGAAAAGATAGAGCTGCACATAAGAGTTTAGCAGTTAAGAATGAATAAAATACCATTGTTTAGTTGATCTTTCTTGAATTTTTCATCTTGGGAGCGTCGGTTCCTAAGATTTTCAAAACTTTCTTCGAAGTTTCGAGTCCCTCAACATAGGTGGCGCATCAATACGTTTTTTTTAGTTCAGCTCTGCATAAAAACTGAGGCTAAATTTTGATATAAGAAAAAGAAAAGGTCGGATGACCGCATGCTGTATCAAACAAAGAACAAACAAGCAAGAGTAACAATATTATTGGCTGCCACCAATGCAGCGCTTGTATTTAATAAAGATTATTTCGTCTGGAAACACAAAGGCCATAAAGCTAAAACAACTCATTTGGTTTTAACTTAAGGTGAAGGGATAAGATTGTAGGTCGTTTAAATGGAATTAAATTACTTGCAGGCTTAGCATTTTCGGATCTTTTCTCACCTTTTGGAACATATTGATTATTGTTAAACTTTGGTGGCTGAAGAGTCGTCAGATCGACAGCAATTTTCGAATGCGATCTTTTTTTTCTGGTCGATGTTTTTTATCAGTTTGCTAAATTCTGCTGCACTTGGCAATTGACGAGTACTTGTTTTATGTATTGGAAATTATGTGAGATAACCTTCTAAAGGACGAATCACTTGTCTCCAACTGATTATCATAGTCACGATTCCATAACCCAATATAGCGCATGGTATCATTTTTAAAAAATTGGAGATCAAAATTGACAAAAGTGTGTCCAAAACACATTGCTCCTTATTGACGCTATCTCTTGTAAATAACCCCATCTGACTCGATGTTGATCTAACAATTTTGCTATGGATAAGACTTAGTGGTATAAAACCTTATCAATATATATGCTCTCCTAATACTCTTTACGAATAACATGAGACTATTATCTTTTCTCATTACAAGAGATTATTAAATTAATGGCTATTCTGGAGGAAGCGCTGAGCGTCTCGTCTTAGCAGTTGAGAGCAAATAAGCGACACAATGTATTTCCGTTTAGTTATAGAATCAGAAAGAAATTCTATACACAGAACATCTCTCTCTCTCTCTCTCTCTCTCTCTCTCTCTCTCTCTCTCTCTCTCTCTCTCTCTCTCTCTCTCTCTCTTTCTCTCTTCTGTCTCTGTCTCTCTGTCTCTCTGTCTCTCTGCCTGCCTGTCTGTCTCTCTGTCTGACTCTCTCTCTCTCTCTCTCTCTCTCTCTCTCTCTCTCTCTCTCTTATCTCTCTGTCTCGATCTCTTCTGCCTCTGTCTCTCAGTCTCTCTCTCTATGCATGTCCCTCTCTCTCTGTCTCTGTCTCTCTCTCTCTCACACACACACACTCTCTCTCTCTCTCTCTCTCTCTCTCTCTCTCTCTCTCTCTCTCTCTCTCTCTCTTTCTCACAAGTGATGAATTCAATTTGTATTAAATTTTGTCAATCCTGCTTTACTTGGTTGTCACTAACATGGTCTGAATGGACTAGACCGTAAGGTTGAAGGACCATTCCACTTTACTTCCTGTGTTAGACAGTTTAACCTGCTCATGCTATGATCTTTTAAACAAGGAATTTGATTTGTGACGCTCAAGAGTTTCAAGTCCCCACCCCCCCTCCCTCTACCAAAAAAATTAAAAAAAAAAATCATGTTTTTTTTTTCAATTACAACCATCCCAATGAATTGGTTGACCGACAAAGCTTAATAATTATGATGTTTATTATAATTTTTTCCTTAATGTTATATCAGTTCGTTGACTCGCCCAAGCACTCTTATCAATTCGGTCTCTCATTTTATAAAAAATTAACATTTGATACGACACACTTTTCAAAGAACAATACATGTATAAAAAAAAAACCCAACAAAATATAGCTCATAATGATGATTATCATAAGTCAACAATAAGAACATATAATATTATTTTCCTAACTAATTGTTCTAGTTTGATAATATAAGCATACTTTGCTTTTATCATACATTAATATCTCTTCCGTTATTTATTTTCCCCTTTTCTTGCTCAATTTTACCATTCCCACCCCTTCCTTAACACGTTTGTGTGACTGTCTGCCCCTCTCTTTATCTCTCTCTCCCTCTCTCTCTCTCTCTCTCTCTCTCTCTCTCTCTCTCTCTCTCTCTTTCTCTCTATCTAGTTCTTTTTTTTTCTTCTTCTTCTTTTCCATCACTACTCATTCCTAACAGACTCCACAGCCGCAACACTGCTGAGAAAAATCTGGATATAAGTGCCTAACACTATTACATTATTTGGGTCCAGAAACATACTCATCATGCGCAACAACTTTTATCTCAATTTAAAAAAAAAAAGCTTTCATTAATCCTGTTGAGACATGGAAACTCTTGCAACGAACAAAATCATAGAATCTAAAAAGGATGTTTCAATCTAAGTTGGAAGAGTTCTCAAAAATGTGAGCTTTGGGATTTTCCCTTGACTTTGAGTGTGTCTGGGGAAAACACACACATACAAACATATTTTTTTAGCTTCAAGAACAAACAGTAACTATCTCATTGGCCATGCTAATTGAGGCACGACTTGCAGAAGCAGTGTGGGTTCGGTGTTTTGTTTTCGTTTTTTTTTTAATTCATTTACTTTTGCCTCCTTGTCATTCTTTCTTAGAGAGAGTGTGAACATGCAGGAAATTTAAGCAAAGACTTTAAAACTATTTCACCAACTAGAAATACTCTCTGGACATAGCTCGGATATTTTATTTTCTGCGTCCTCTACACCCTCCCCCTCTCCTCCTTTTCCTCAATATTTCACCACTTTTACGTAAACTTATAGACATCTTATAATTAATAATCATCATTTTTGTTTGTTTATTTATTTATTTGTTTTGTTTTTGCTAAGGTAAGTTCCATCGGGATATATTTTCAGAGATAGGAAAAAATAGCGGTGGAATCTTTAAGTTAGAAAATGAAAAACGCCCATCATTATTTTTTTGCATAACCTTGTTACATTTTCCCAAAACAATTTCCAGAATAATATTGATCGCACTAGATGAAAGTGCATTCATTTTTTTCTTTCTTTCTTTAATTTTTTTTTTTTTACTTTTCAATTATAATCAATAATTACTTTTTTTCTCAAGGGGAAAACCTAGAAGTTACGAGGCATTTCAGAATTTAAATGGGGTCGTTACGTGTTACGAAACTGGCATGTTTCTGAGAGTGATCGTCCCTTGCGCCTCATCAATACAGGAAGTTGCTTGATTGCGGGGCACCATGGGAGGGATAAGCTCTAGCGTTCGCTGGCAATAAAGTCAGAAGCCAGACAATGGCATGGAGAAATTGCTTGCAAAACACCGCGGACGTGTTGTAGCCTGTACAAAATGAAATTGTCTTGTTTATGTGCACCGCCATTGGCTTCTTTGCATGATGCCTGAATATAAAGATTCTT
>JAWDGP010002895.1:1645000-1655000 GCA_033675545.1 Elysia crispata | reverse complement strand
AGGGGAAAAATCAATTAGAGACATAAAGATAGAGAGATGAGAGATAAAAAGAACATTACTGGAAGAGAGGACAAGAAAGACAAACAGACAGGCAGGCAGACAGACAAGCATTGAGAAAGATGAAACGACATAAACAGAGACATAATTAAAGCAGGAGAACCAGAAAGATAAGAAAAACAGAAATACAGCAATATAAACGCAGAGCATCTGTAATGACAATTGCATAAATAGTAAAAGGCTTTTTCTTAGATCTGTTTTTCTTTAAAGGAGCAGCCTACAGCTATCTGGGACCAACAAAACAAGACCGTATTGCTTTTTTTTTTTACAAATAATAAAGAAAAAAATCGAACACCTCAAAGACATTGAGAAACAGATGTAAATATTTAATAAATCTGTTGCAAAACAAATCACATTTACAGAATAGTATTATACCAACTGCAAACTCAAGAAAAAACATAGTACAAGAGCGCGACGAACAAGACACACCTTCAAAAGATAAATTGCAAAGCTATGAAGGTGTTTTTTCATTTGTTTTAGTTTTTTTTTTTCGGATTTTTTAAAGTGATTTTTTTTCCAATAACGACTAATATTCACAATTATTGTGCTGAAGGATGATTGAAATGACATGTAGTATTGAACAAGTTTCTTGAAGAGAAATGAAAA
The DNA here is from genome assembly GCA_033675545.1 of Elysia crispata. Lineage (NCBI taxonomy): Eukaryota > Metazoa > Mollusca > Gastropoda > Plakobranchidae > Elysia > Elysia crispata. The sequence goes on along the minus strand of JAWDGP010002895.1, from coordinate 1,654,337 downwards.
AAAAAAATCAAGGATGGTACATATCAGCCTTTTTATTGGACTACTTGACAATCAGGCTGGTTCTTTTTGTCTTTTTGTTCTTAAAATTCCCCTTCCTAAAATTATCCCTTTTTCTCATCTATATTTTTAATTTCTTTTCTACGACAACACAAAACAAAACAAAACAACCTCCCCCCCCCCCCCCCGCATTAGAACCTTTCGAATCTGATAAGGGATCTATCAATCACATAGAAAAAAATTGCTACACATACTTAACAGTCATGAAACTAAAAAAAAAATATAGCATAAGAATAAAGGTGACTCAACACAACTGATTGATTTCTTTGTTCTTGGCATAGTGAGGATCATGGTAAAGAGATAATGATAATTCGAAACGAGCACAGTGATCTATTAAAATGGCACAGTCGTTTCCAGTAGGTATTTCTCGGTATCCCTAAAACATAAAATAACTAATATTATGAGCTCATAATTTATCGCTCAAAACTTCGAACAACGTTTTCGTGCTTTCAAAAGGCACGAAATTATAATAATTAAAAAAAAAGGTTGAACAAACACAAATTATTTTTTCTAATAAAACAATGCTTCATCTATACAAAAAGGAACAATATATAAATCTTTTTCATATCATTCACTTAGTTGACTTATTGATAGTTTTCAAATCCAGTCTACCCCAAATGGTGATCTCAAGACTAGATGAAAAAAAAACCAAACACTAAAGGGGTATGCATGCATACACAGAGAGAAAAAGAGACAGTAAAGAAGTGAACTCTAACATAGACAGTCAGTTGTCTAATATGCTGTACACTTGTAGAAATATATTGTGTTGAAACATGGGAGCAATGTGCATTTAAATCTCTAATATTTGTAAATTGTTTATTTCCAGAACTCTCAATAATACACCAATATGCTTTTGAAGACACCTATAAATATTATCTTTTGGAAACCCTATAAGTATGTGGTTTTTGTCTAAAATCTAAAATTTTGCACCCCTGCAGAAGAAGAAAGAACAAACCATAAAAAAACAAAATTAATAAATAAGAAAAATTGGAATCAATGTTATGCCTCTAAGTTTTATCCTACTAATTGCAAAAGAGGCGACAGAGGAGATAATATTTTCTGCGATAAATACTAACATGACGACTGCATATTTAAAATAACTACAAAAATATTATGAAAAAGTGTGTTGTTTCTTTAAGTAATTTTTTATCCACACAAGGTTGTCAAACAGGGTCTGAAAAGGAAAAATGTTTTTTGTACAAAACAGCTGAATAATTTTCAACTGGAAATAGGGCAAGTATTAAAACATTTACAGCAAAAAGCCAACAAGAGCATAAAAAGTATAAATAGCTATACATCTCGTGGTGTCTGAGAAGAAGACAATTGGTAAAGAAAGCATTTGAGAGCTTATATTGTCACTGTGAATTTGTGGTCTTTGATACAATGCCATTGATCACTACTGCACTGGTATTGTCTTTGTACAGTGTTGGCATTCACTTCTTGAAACCGATATTTTTGACTGTTTCAGAGCCATTTGTGCAAAAGATTGTAACCCAAAATCTTGATAGCAATCTAAATCATCTAAATATTGATATGTCATTAAAAATAATTTAGCTTTCCTCCAAATCTTTTTTAATTAATTTATATAAAACATACAAAAAGATGTACAGGCAAAATTTTTCTTACCGATGTAGCTAGTAACACAGACCAGGGATTATGGATTCATTTGTGCAATTTAGTTACGCCATTGTTGTTAAATCTAAGCAGAGCCTATCGCGCTGTTTTACATTATCTATTAGAAGCAACCAGACGCATCAACAGTAACCATTTTTGGTTCTTATGTAAATACAAGCGTGTCCACCAATACTTTAACACAGTAAAGATTCAAGTCTAGGCAAAGAAGCAGTGCATGTGTAAAGATAACAACACAGAAAAAATATTGAATTATGTTTCATCACAGTTATCAATCATAACCAAAACAGAAACTTTTCTGACTTTCAGTTTGAAATTATGAACTCACGAGGTAGAGGGCTTGAATGTGGTTTAAGTAGAGAATACATTTCATATAAAAAACAAAGCTATGAGCCTACAGGGAGCTGCTATCACTTTGAAAAACTGTATGTCATCACATCAATGTTCCTCAACATATCTAATAGCAATGTTAGTCTTTTCTGATTTCATCATCATAGAATCCAACGGCACAAAGATTTGAACTAATAAGATTTTGCCATCGCGAAACGAGAAGCAAATCTAGGCCAAGGGATACAATCTATTAAAAGTATTTATTTCAGGAGTCAAAATTTTTAAATAAAGTTGTCTCCCTTCAAAGAGTAGTTTTTTTACTAGTGCATAATAGTTCCTTTATCAAATATTATTTTGGCATTTACATAAAAGCACCTAGCTAGTTAAGTGGCTTGAACTATTCATACACACTCCTTTAAGACCTTTGAAAAGTTAGGAGAAAGTTCGAAGATGATAATTCATAGCTCCATACTCTATCTAAGTATGTTCATACATTCATAGACAAGTCTAAGGCTTACCTAAAACACAATATAAGCAAAATTGCTTCAAGGCACAAAATAAACATTTTATTTTACTTTTGCTTAAATCAATAATAATTAGTGGTAATCACTGATTTCAGCTAAAAGAATGTTTTACTGAGAAAAAAATGAAGCATAAAAATGTGGAGAAATACAGAACTCTTCATTTAATTAATTATGGTAGGCCTCATTTATTATGGCAGTATTACTGTTACTTCCTTATCACTGCTTGAGAAATGAAGTCGAAAATGAGACAAAAAAGGACGAATGCAATAAAAATCCTTAACCATTAACTAAATCTAGTTTGAAGGTACAATTTTATCTAGGTAGTTCACATAAGTTATGCAATGTATGTTATGTGACCTTTGCATTAAATTAGTACAGAAAAGGTATACCAGTCTGCCTGGAAAAATAGGTATGATCTCCAAATAGTACATGAGACAATATTCTAGCACTGGATGCTGCTATGAGGACAAACACAATTTTTCTTGTGAGTTTAAAATGTAAACCCTGGAAAAATATTAATGTTTGTGTCCAATCACTTCTCACAAGCAAAATAAAATTGTTACAGATACTTGATGAGTCCAAGAAATAAAGCCACACCTACTTTTACTCACAATCACTATGTAGCATCCACTTGCTGTTGGATTTCATCTCAAAAAATGAAAGTATATACAAGCTTCAATATGCATTAATACGCAACTGGAGCTAGGCATTAAGAAAATATCTTAGTATGCATCTAATTGCGAATTCTTCAAAATTTACAATCAACAAAACTCTCAATCATTTAAGCTTTTAGATGATTGGAAGGCAAAAAAAATTGTTTCCGTAATTTGATTCATGTGAAAATAAAATTTGACCGATCAATAAATCTTCTAAACTTTCAAAGAGATGTTTGTACTTAAGACCATTTTCCCTCAACTTTTTGTGAAAATACTTTCTTAGATCATAAACAGCATGAGAAAAGAAGAAGCTTTCTTGAACATTGCCTTGTGTCATACATAAAAGAATTGATCTCCACAACAATCATCTCTCTTGTGACCATAAATTATACCTCAAAGGTTTATTTTCACCCTTGTATCTCCACAACATGGTTATATGTCGGAGAAACATTCTTTCATGTATTAACCTAAAGCACACACATCTTGTTTTTCCTACAAATGTGAAGATGATGGTTAGGAATAGTATGCAGACAAATTCATGGGCAAAGAAAAAGAAAATTAATATACATCAGAAAAAAAACCAAGTCAGAACAAAGAATACCAGATCATGTTTCTCACTAGTCCATACAAATCCTGAGACGATCATAGCACTGCTACAGTAGCTGTGTTTTCCCTTCTAGTGGGAATTATGCAAAAATCCACTGCCATATATGATGAAGCAAAAATATTATCAGCGAAAAGTCATCAATCGCATCTTTTTTTTTCATTTCTTTGTCTATATCTTTCAAACTAATGAGGCGACTTTTTAGAGCATACACCTGCAAGATCAGTAACTGTGTCTGAGTATGTCACTGAAAATCCTCCATCTTCCTCCAAGTCTTCCTCCTCTTCCTCCTCCTCCTCCACCTCTTCTACTGATAAAGTTGAAGATGTTAAGGAGTTCAACCCATGAAGACCTTGACTATCGTCTCCAGCAGCAAAACTGCAGCTCTCCATGGACATGTCTTCATCAAATACATCGTCAGGTACAGAGACTTGCTGGCTGTAGGCTCGGTGCTGGTGGAGACCTTTCACATTGCTGTGGACTGCACGAGCGGCTGGTATTGATGGGGAATCATCTAGGGCAATGGTGAAATTGCTGTTGGTAACTGTGAGATCCTTAGACCCAGCTTCACTACTAGTGGAACAGGTGTTGACCAGAGTCATATCGTTTAGGGAGTTGTAGTCTCTAGTCCTTGGGCCTGACCTAGCATCGTGATCATCCAAGTCCAAAGTTGCGTCCAGGGTCATGGAGGTGTTGTTAGAGAAGCAGTTGGAAGATGTGCCCCACTCAGAGTCAGTGCTGACCATGGAGCTGTTTAGCATGTCAGAGCGGGTCATGGAGTCATAGACACCCGAGTCAGATACACCAGATGAGACGGAGCGAGTGCACGAGCTCCCCATGCTTGTCATCATCATGGCGTTTGTGTTGTTCTCCTCCCCTTGCAACACGATATCCTCTTGAGTTGTGTTGGTTGTCGTGGTTGTGCTCGAGTCCTCAAATGTCTCGTCTAGGCGTGGTGTGGAGGTGCAAGCAGCTGAAACGATTACAGGTGTGTGTGATGCGTGTCCATCTCCTCTCCGCGGCGACGCTTGTGAAGGAAGCTCGTAGTGAATCACTGCCCCAGCAGACTGACTAAGATTACTAGCGATTGTAGCATCATCTCCATTCAACCAATCGGAGTTGCCTTGAGACAGCTGTCTACCTCTCCTGCGGTTGCCTGGTTTGGTTTGAGGGCTGGAAGACAGAGAATGGCTACCCCCACTTCCGCTGCTGCTTTCACCATCGCCTCCATCAGTCCCGTCTCCTTTCTCCACAACGAAAGTCGCTGATCTGGACCGCAGTTTCCTTTCGTTGTCCCAATCTGCAGATCTCCTGCCTCCTCCCCCAGTGCTCCTTCGGTGCCCGCTACCGCTGGAGGCCCTGTTGTGCTTGACTCTCATCTGAACCTCCTCCCCGGCGTGGAAAGACTTGCTCATGGGAGACCCTCGTATATCCGGCGAAGCAGTCTCGCTGCTTCCAGCCCGCGGTTGCCTGAGCCTGTCCGCGCCTCCATTGGCGGTCCTGCTCACATGTCTCCTGGAGCTGCCGCCTCCACCCACACTCCCGCTCAGACTGCCTGGCAGGCTTGTCATGCTGGTTGTGAGACTAGTCAGGCTGTCAGAGCTCCCAAACTCGGCACTCTGAGACATGCGCCAGAGGATCTGCTCGTTCTCCATAGAAAGTGTCTTGTTGGCCCGAGATTCTCGGTCATACTTGCGCATAAGTACTTGGCATTTCTCATGAAGTTGTCTGTAAAACCGAACAAAGATGCCAATGAAGTGGAAATAAATAACTTTGCTTAAAAAGTTCCATGAAGCTTAATCAATAACAACTAAATTAAAAAACCTCTTGATTTTTTACAACTCTCATCAATTGATACACCTTTAGGATATTTTTTTACCTGGCACCTCCGGTATAACATCTCCATTTCTTATCTATGATATATTAATCGCTATTTCTTATCTAAATAATCCATTCTTTCCTATTTCTTTTTTACGTCATTAGTTTTTCTTGTTTCTTTGTCTCCTCCTCCTCCTCTCTCTCTCTCTCTCTCTCTCTCTCTCTCTCTCTCTCTCTCTCTCTCTCTCTCTCTCTCTCTCTCTCTCTCTCTTTCTCTCTTTCTTTTCCTTTTCTCCTTTTTTTCCTCCCATCCATCCCACGGACATGCAATGGAAATCACATTTTACAGTGTTACGTACTTTTCATGATCTGTCTTGATATTTATGATGGCTTCCAAGTTTTCCACTTTCTGTTGCAGGGAAATAATCTTTTCTCTTCCGATTGGGATCTCCTCCAACTGGAAAGTAACCACAAAACACCCAATGATTTATTAGTTTGCTTATTTACTCAAATTTTACATAATGATAATGAACTTTATGAAAATTGAAGTGTAAATAAAGATTAAAAAAAAAAAAAAGGTTTCGAAGATTCGATCCGTGCGTTCAGTTTTCTCCAGGTAGTGAAATGATTTTTTCATGTAAAAAAAGAAGACATAAAGAATGAATTGAGTAACAATTAATTAATTAAAGATAAGGGGAGAAGTAATCGCCGAGTGTACTTTTCACGTGAAGATTTCATTGTGCTTGATTTCAGGTAGAGACTGGCATTTTCTTACACTTTATGATGTATATAATTAGTTATACTGAATGAACAAATGAAAAAAAAAAAAGAAGAAAAGAAATGAAAGAACGGAAGACAACACTAATTATGAAAACTAAAAGTAATCACAGAACCCTTTTATAGTATCTGTTCCTCATGAGAAAAATTTAATGCGTGAATAGCTTATCACATATTCTTCTAAACAGATTTTAAATGTCAGATCGAATGAAGACTAATCAAATATCAGTGAGTCTAAGCATAAGCAAAAAGATATTGAAAATCACCAGGAGGAATGAAAAATCGATGGACGTTAGGTAAAATAAAAGCATCACATGTCTACAAACTTTTAGCCTCAGTATTCACTGAATTTAAGGGTATAAGTAACATGTAGAACTGAACCATTGCAGTTAAAGGAACTAAATGATTACACAGAAAGCCGTACCTGTTTCTCAAGATCCATATTCTTCGTTCTGAGCCTCTGGATTTCCTCATTCCTCATCTCTACCACTGTCTTCAGGCTCTCCACTTCTTTGGGAAGATTCAGGAAAGGAGCAATCGCCATCTGTAGAAACAGATCAAAGGGAAACAAACATGAATTTGTGGCGATGAGAGATTAAAAACGGTGTTCCCTCTCCTGACGACTCAGTGCAATTTTTATAACCAATTTATAAGAGTAAGAAACTCTTTCTTTTTTTTTTTTTTTCAATCAAGAATAAAACAAGTAAGAGGACTTCATATTTACGTCAGTGCTTCCTTAGCTCTTATTTACTTTTATTTTTTTTTCTTTCTGTTTTTCAAAAGTTAATCATCGTACAATATAACAGAAAAGGAAAAAAAAAATTAAATCACAGCTGTATACCATTTCCTTTTTTCTAAATTTTTTTTAAACAAGATTGAAAAAGAGTCCAACATTTGTTCACAGAAAGATTTTTCACAACACCGATCTGAAGCCCGCAATTAAAAAAAAAAAAAATAAAAAAATAAAAAAAAAAAAACCCACAAACAAAAAAAACTTCATCTTGACCCGAAAGGGGCCTAAAAAATATTGAAGCCCATTGGATTTCGATGGATCTATTTTCAATAATATCTCTGATGTGAAAAATAGAGCAATTTATGAACTTAAGCTACAGCTGTTATTTAGATTAGATACACTTTCCCTTATAGGAATAAATAAAAAAAATATTAAACAGATAAATAAAAGAAAGATCATGTAAGTCACTTTCTAGGTATTAATTTTTTCGCGAATCTTTGGAGACGGAAAAAAAGTAAAAGTAGCCACGGGGCGCGAGAAAGCTCAGCCCCTAGAGAACTGAGGTGGCAAGCAGGAGATCCTGTTCGATTCCTTTCTGGGACATTAAGGCTGATTCCTATTCCTGGCTTGACGGAAAGCAACCCTCTTTGTAAAAGAACTAAAAACCCGTGACAGCCTTCATCAAACCATAAATTCAAGACTGTACCTTATTTTTTTTTTCCGCTAAAGGTTTCGCATACCTGATCATAATTAAATACGAACTGTAGAGCTTTGTCTAGTAAGCCTATATAACGGCGGACACCTCCCCCCCCCCCAAAAAAAAAAAAAAAAAAAAAAATGTAAAGTAAACTGCTATTTCGTGGGACTCATGATTAGAATCGAACCAGTCCAACAAGCTCTGAATCACCGGCGCGCTGCCCTATCAGCCAAATTTTCCTAGTAATTTAAATTATTAAAGCACAATCTTACCTGAACTTTAACATCAGCATCTCTCTGTAACGCCTCCTCGCTATTCTTCGCACGCTTGGTCAAGTCTTCACACTCGCCTCTCAGTGACTCGACTTTTTCCTGGTTAGAGTTGAACACAGTCCATACGTTATTAATTTTAAACACTTAATATGTGAGCTTAAAGTATGAGTCCGAGACAAGTAAAGATTCATGACTCAAAAGGTTACACAAAACATATAATTAAAGCTTCACAAACGCATATTTCAACTTTATGAAATCCATGCTCAGTTTGAGTTTTAGAAGTTTCCTTTCTTAACTGCCTTTTTATCGTATCAACAATGCATGGACGAGTAAAATATGTAATAATTGTGCTGCATGAATTTTGCCATAATAAGGCGGAAGCATGAGTTGAGAAAACACGGAATCTTCCTCGTAAAACTCTTATCATCTTCTATATAGAAAAGATTGATAGAAATCGATTGGAGCAGGTAATTTTGCCAGCGTTTGCACCTGCACACGGCATAAGACGTAATAAGAGATTAGGTATAATGTATATTGGGAGAGAGCGAGCGAGAGAGAGAGAGAGAGAGAGAGAGAGAGAGAGAGAGAGAGAGAGAGAGAGAGAGAGAGAGAGAGAGAGAGAGAGAGAGAGAGAGAGAGGGAGACAGACAGGCAGGCAAACAGAGACAGATAGACAGACAGACAGAGAGGGAAAGAGACAGAGACAGAGAGTCAGACAGACAGATAGGCAGGAGCAGAGACATCACAGAGAGAGAGGGGGAGAGAGAGAACGAGAGAGAAAAGAAAATGAAGAAGGACAAGAACAAGAACAAGAACAAGAAGAAGGAATATTCTCAATGTCTATTTTCTCCCATGCGACCTACCGAAAGTGTCAGTTTGATGGTCTCAAACCGATGGGTGATGTCTTCCAGCTTGTTGCGGTGCTGCTTGTGAAGCTCTGAAAGAAAAGCAAAGATAAAAACTAGATTCAAATTTATTTATGTATCCTCGATAAAGTCATTAGGGCAAGAGTCAGTATTGTACTCCCCCCTCCCCCCCAACACACACACACTTCTCTGCTTCTCAAAACCTTCCACTCGTATATACTCACATGCACACACATCCTTAAGCAGACCAGACTGATCTGATCAGATGAAGCGAGAAGCTCACAAACATCTTGACCTGATGTTTATGAGCAGAATATTTTTTTTCCCAAACTCATGTTGTGTGTTAAAGGCAGAGTGAACATAATTGTATT
>JAWDGP010002895.1:1602500-1640000 GCA_033675545.1 Elysia crispata | reverse complement strand
TTTGACACTATCACTGTTTTTGTGCGTGTATGAAAAATAGATTTAATATGTTTGGAAAACAAAAACTAACAGGTTATAAATATTTGAGGGTTTATCTTTCAGGCAATGCGGCGCAAACGAACGCAAAGATGAAGATTATGAAAAAGGGCATAACTTTATATGTGAAAGAATAGAGAAAAGTGGGAAATCGATAGACAACATTAGACAGATAGATAGATTCCTATACATAATTATATAAAAAATATGGATAGATAGATAGGTAAACGTGAAAATTGATAGACAGATCTAGTTAGTTAGTTAGATAGATAGATAGATAGATAGATAGATAGATAGATAGATAGATAGAGAGAGAGAGAGATAGAGAGAGAGAGAGAGAGAGAGAGAGAGAGAGAGAGAGAGAGAGAGAGAGAGAGAGAGAGAGAGAGAGAGAGAGAGAGAGAGAGAGAGAGAGTAAAGTAAGAGAAAAGTATGCACAAAGAAAGTTAAAGGCAAAGAAATCACTGACAAGGCATGTTTTGGAAACTGATCATAAGCGATAAAAATCCTGTTTTACTTTAATGAGTAAATTGAAACAAAATCCACGAACAGTCGGATGTGAGAGAAAAAAAAACAACCAAAAACTTGAACATGTAGGTTACCGTTGCTAAATCAAATCGATTATTTTTAGAGAGTCTTACAATAACAACATTGACTTCGACTGTTAGCCCAAAGATAAAGGAAAAACGGTTAAGATGAAATAAAAGTGAAGCAGAATGATTCCGATGCTTAACTGTGCGAGAACAAGAGATTAAAGTAGTTTTTTATGACACACACACAAAATATAAACGCAAAAAAAAAAAAATAGATAAAACAAAACAAAAAGATTAAAAAAAATAAACCTTTACGGTCACAAACTATGATCTTTATATAATTTTGCATTTTTTACGACTGATATTTCAATATATATATATATATTACAGCAATGCCTCAAGTTCACCGAGCTTACCTCTTCCATATAAATATTATTATAATTATTATTATTATTATTATTATTATTATTATTATTATTATTATTATTATTATTATTATTATTATTATTATTATTATTATTATTATTATTATTATTATTATTATTATTATCATTATTATTATTATTATTGATTTTCAGCGCCCCTGACTTTTCTATATATTTGGCTAATAACTGCAGAAAGCAAAAAAAAAAAAAAAAAAAAATTCTAGCGACTTCTGACAATTAGAAAATACGTACGTTTGCTTGCCCTTCGGCAAAATCAGCCTTATGGAATGGTCATTTTAACTGGATGATACCAATAGAGCAGCTGTTATCATGATTTAAGTTTGAATACTAAGATGAGTCGACGCATGAATCACGCGAAAAGCGGACAGGTGCAAGTAATATGGTAACTCCGCAAGTTAGAAGGTCGAATGCGTAATGTTGCGATGCCGTAGTACAACTCACCGCCTTAGCTTTACTCTTGTTTTATCAACCTGGTATAACTATTTTATATCATTACGAGGTCTATGGTCAAGGGTATCATTTTATAGTGAATGCCAGACAGCTCTTAACACACACTTAACCGGCTTTACGCGGGTGCCGGATAGCTCAGTTGAAGAGCGTTCGGCCAGCAGTAAAAACATTATCAGTTCGATCCCTGGATGGATCATTCGATGATTGGGTCAGATCCTAATTATCCTATCCTATCCTTGGCTTAACGTAAAGCCTTGTGTCAGAATAAGATTTTTCAATCCTAAAAGGCACTTAAAACAAAGCGAAGAATTACTAAGCGTGATAGTCGTACCAATGTGTGGAAAACATACCTGAATCAACAAAAGCAAACTTTGAAGCATGGCATGAAAGAATCGTTCGCTTCATGACAGATAGCCATTGAAATAGACAGAGGAAGACAAAGATGATTTTTTACAAAAAACTTGTCCTCTCTCGGCGATGCAAAATACTTGTCGCCTGCAAGTTTAGATAAAATTATGTATTTCCTTACAATATAACACAGGATAATTTTTTTCAGAAATAAAAAAAAACCCGCAAGAATAAGACACACAAGAAACTATACAGACTTTCTAGTTGTATCATTCTATTAAGGTAAATTTTTAGTCACAGCATAGGTTAACTTTAAAACAAGTACTATGATAGTAAAACATTAATCACGTCTCGAATCAAAATTTTTTTTAGCAGCAAACGACAAAACTGCATCAATTGTGAGAGAAAAGTCACCATTATTTAAAGGTCTTAATCAATCCAAAATATGAATCAATCTTTCGAACATGTCAGTTCACTTTCACGTTGTCAGCCCATCTATATAGTTTGCAATATCAATTTGAAGAAATTTTTCCTTCTAATCCATCACTTTCACAGAGCTTAAAGAAAGTAAAACCAGAACTTGCCACAGTCTACATAATCTAGGGAAAAACCAGTTGCTCTTACAGAAAGATAAAAACCCAGCCTTCTCTCGAGCATACCATCCGGCGGTCACCAGAGCCGTATACCGGTGTACTGTTCCTGGTAAAAACTAACTAGAGTCGACAGACCTCTAGCGTGCTGCCTGCGGTACAGGTACAAACGCTCCATGCGCGCCGGCTGAGATCACATAAGTCCCGCTCTCAGCTGCTTCAGGTATCGGCGAGCTGCATACCTGAGTGGGTTCACGGTACGCTCTCTACAGACCTAGAAGTAGATCCCTCTAGTTCTGTACACTTGTCTCTCCCTCTACCTAGTGCAGGGAATATTGCTGCTCTCTGTACAGTACGATGTAATAAATACGTATGATAGCAACGTTTACGCTTACTCACTCACATCTTTTTCTTTCTTTCTTTTTTTTTTTTTTCGTTCTCCTATTTCTTTCTCATGTTTTTACTGGTCTTTAAGCGACCAATCATAGTCATAAATGAGCTCATTTCCGCTCTGGCGCTTATTCTCTTTTAGTTTTTCTGGTTGTTGTTGTTTAACTTGAACCAGTAACAAGGCACGTTTACTCTCTCTTTTCTGTCCTGTTTAGCAATGCGTTTTACTCATCATATCAACTTTACAGCCAATGAATGACTCACCAGGTGAGATGCCCTTGAAACTTACTCACATCTTTACGAGCATTTAAGCATTTAAAGCATTTAAAGTAAAAGGGTCATTGATTTTTTTTTATTATTTTATTTATGATGATATTGGTTTTTGTTTATCATTCTATACTTATATTTTTCTATTCACAGTCCCTTCACCATGCGAGTCATCGTTGTGGTTGTGCTAGTCGAGAGAAAAGTATTGTATCACTTATGGTTCCAAACAATTGAGAACAATTATGGGGCGAGTTTTACTCACAGCACATGACGCCTAATAAAAGCAAAAAGCCGTCAAAAAAAACTAACACTTGTGTCAATCTTGAAGAACAATAAATAGTTTTGAATTAGCACATAAACGTTGTTACGAGAAAATGACATCCTGTTCTTTCTCTCTAAAATTATAGTAGGCACACAGTAAGAACGAATCTTTTTTTTTCCATTGCGCAGTAAAAATAATGTTCAATCGTTTCAGTAAGATTCTATGGAAGCGCATTTTTTCACTGTTGCAAAATCAAGCAAATATCAAGTTTGTTTGTTTTTTTCTTGGAAATTTTCATATTCCAACTTTCACCTAAGACAGGAGCTAATAATAATAATAATGTTTTCTCAAACATGAAACTTAAAAAACGAAAGGAGAGAAATAGATGAGATAGAAGTTAGGGGTAAATATTGCTCAGAATGCAAAGGAAGCGGATTAAAATTACGCGGCTGAGCTGTAATTCAGTATTGGAAAAATATAATGTGGAACTTTTTTTCTAATCTTTCTTTCTGTTTTTATAATGAAAATGAGATCATATTGTATAGAACTCGCCATTTTGAAAGGAAGGGATAATAGAATATTGACAATCTATCTCTAGGCAATCACATAAAGAGCCTCACAATAAAAATTATCAATCTCTCTTTAAAATGTAAGAAAAAATCAATGTGTGCTTAAAAAAAAACCCAAGAAGAACACGAAAATCGCAATCGATTGTTCTGCCTAACATAATTATGCGATCTGCCTAAAACCTTCTTGTATTTGAAAATTAACGGCTCATAGATTATTGATCAAATGATAATTATTGTATCCAAATGGCAATTATAGAAATGAAGGACGCGTCATTAATTCAGATCACTAGTGCAGCATTTCTTTAAAAAAAACACTATAATGTAAAATAATTACTAAAATTATTATTATCGGAAAGATAAAAACCATAAACGTGCTACATTTCCAATTGGTAATGAAACAGGATGGCAAGTTTTGAGCTTTCGAATCAGATACAGTTGCTGAAGTAGCTAAGGTCAAAAGACAATAAAAGTAGCAACAAAAAGGGAATAAAAGATGATTACGAAACTAAGAATTTTAACGATATGCATATAAATGTAGGATCCTAGAACAGATTCTCATTATTCACTTAGCACAAAGTAACCTAGGCTAGGAAAAATTGGGGGAAAAAAAGAAAAAAGAAAAGAATATAGGGTTCAAAACCATCAGGACTATGGTTAGATACAAAAGTAACGTTCTCTCCTTTTTTTTCGCTCTCTATAAAACGTAAGAGCCACAGCGGAAACATCTATTTCGACTAACGGCATCACCCACTAACTGGAGGTAGCTGGGGAGGTAAAGTCTGGCGCTACATTAATTGGGTACTATCTCTAGAGATTAGGAACTTTCCACTTAAAGACCAGAGAAAAAATGCAGATGAAGGTAAAAAGGTCATTTCTAAGATGCTTTTGACCATCTTGTTGGTTTGAAAGAAGGGCAGCAAAAAATAAAACAAAAACAAAAAATTCAGCCACAGATAAATTGGTTTTGGAAACGCTTTTCACGCGGAAATGAAAGGTGAACACGTGTAGCTGAGACCTTCTAAGAAAAAAAAAATAAAAGATGAGAAAGGAAGAGAGAGAGAGAGAGAGAGAGAGAGAGAGAGAGAGAGAGAGAGAGAGAGAGAGAGAGAGAGAGAAATGAGATTAATAAACAAAAGATGGGTAGGTAGATAGATAGATAGATAAACACAGAGAAAAGAAAGAAAGAGAGAGAGAGAGAGAGAGAGAGAGAGAGAGAGAGAAAGAGAGAGAGAGAGAGAGAGAGAGAGAGAGAGAGAGAGAGAGAGAGAGAGAGAGAGAGAGAGAGAGTGAGAGTGAGCTCGCCACAAAAATGTCACATAGAAGACAGCCAAATCAACGATCACCGCTATCCACAGCTACCTATTAAATTAGCGAATTTAAACAAAGAACATGGAGTTCAACCTAAATCATGGATTAACGACAACCTGTGGCAATATGCAATATGCTTCACTTAATCGGTATGCAGACTAATCTCTGGCAAAAGGAAAGTGCCAATAGCCTGCCTTAATCCCATTGTATGAGCCTTTTGAAGTAAATAGGTTTATGAACTATTTCACTACTTGATATGCCAATATGAACGGGACTAAAAAGCGCAGTCAGCCGGGTAATGCAAAGGCCTGGCATATCAATGGTCAAATAAACTGCAATTATGTCTAGGTCAGTCGCTCGATATGAGATAAAAGCTTGACAAGATTAGTGTAAAAGTATAATATAGGGCATGGTTGTGACGCCTTTGAACTGGCTCGAACCAGTAAATCATCATTGATCTTTGATCCTTGAAATTTGAGCCAGGCCAGCATTTAATTCAATTTCAATTTCGGGTCGGGGCTGTCACAAAGTATGTAAAGCTTATATCATTATGCGAATTTCGAAGCTTTGCGTTTAGACGGCTATCGAAGGAATGCTTTATGCAGTAAATTTGTACGCGCCCAAAGCAGACCTGCATCGTTACTGTAGAGTCACAATAATGAATTGTTGAAGGGAACAGTATAAGAAAGAAAAGAAAACGTAAAATATTTTTTCTTCTTAAGCTTATATAAAATATTCCTATTCTAGTATCGCAACATCGCAAGTGCCATACTTTTTGGTTGAAGTATTTATGATGAATTAATGCCATGTGCAATTTCTCTAGCTTATAAATGTTTTACAACAAATCAAAGCCAACAGTAAAACTCTCGGAATAAATATGAATTTTGCGAACACTACCGAAGCTTGTTAAATCATAGATAAGCTGAGATTTGAGTTGTGCCAGGATCTAGGTTATGTATCGTTCGCCATAAGTTACTCCGTTTGAAATCTGTTTCAAACAGGATGAATTGATAGGTTTCAAGGTCTTAAAATTACACACACACACACACACATGCCATATAAAAATATATATCAATTATTGGCAACCCAATTAATAAACCACTGTTTCAGAACAAAATTATCTTTTTCGAAATCTATTTTGGGATAAAATGCTCTACTTCTAATAACATCAAAGGAAATTGCATATGCGGCACGTCTAGACTTAAAAAAATTCAATGACACAAGTGGGTCTTTGATCCTAACATGCCATGTTCGGAGTGCAATTGGCAGTGACTAGGCTGTGCGGATAGTCTTAAAGCCAGGATTTAATTCCGTAAATGACCCTTTCAACCCCGACCTAACATATTTACATCACGGATATAGGAATGTAGACCAACATGCCAAGAGGGCTCAAAAGGGCGGCAGCTCTTCATTGTCTGAAAGTCTCTTAACTTCCAAGTCTCATACGAGGCTCTTAATGCTAAGGCAAGAGAGATTACGACAGAGGTCAATAGCAAAATCTCATAAGACGGGATTCTTTATCTCATTGACTAACACAAGGATCTAATCACGATAGAGTGTGAACAGGCACCTGAATAACGTTATCGATGTTAAGACTTTCCTGAATGAGGTCTCAATCTATGTAAAGCCACCGTTTTCTTTTGGTAACTAAGGGACACGATGTACTTTGTAATAATTTGTAGTTAATGGTCAATCTTCCGATTTGAGTTATTCGAAGTAACAGTCGAATTAATTTGCTTCATTGAGTGCCTTAAACCAAGATTCTGATGTCATAGATACATTTTCCGATTCTGTATTTCAATCAACTTAATAATAATATTAATAATAATGCCCTCTGTATCAAAATACAGGGCGGAGGAAATTATAGTAAAAGTTAAGGGAAAAAATTACCTACATCTGATCGAATCGATATTCAGTTGTAGATTTGGCTTCAAGAAAACCTGACAACAATATCATGACTTTGCCTTTAGAGCCTGTGTACATTTTATTCCTTGATTAGTTTTAACGAAGAACTAGAAATGGACTTACGTACGATTCATTTATTCATAAAGAAAGATTTGCCACTTTACAATTATTATGGAATCGCAACTACAGGTTTGTCAAAGATGCGGAGATGCCCTATATCTGTAGATTTTTCTTTCCTCATTAGCAAAACAAAATAATTCCCATGTGTCTTGAACCGGAAGTTAAAATAAGGTCAAATAGGTCGCGGAAGCATACGGCATTTATACAAAAACTTTGGTTCTCACCTTTACAACGTTACAGAACAAAAAAGAAAGAGGATGAAGGAAAATACGAAAATGTAAGCAAAGCAAATCAACAATTTGTTAGAGAGTAATAGAAAGAGTACAGTTCGATAGGTGGATGAAATGAAAGAGAAAGATAAATAGATTAATAGAATTAATGATAGTAGATAATGTGCTTACAACAAAACAGACATATATACATATGAGTTAAAAAGCAGCGTCTGCTCTTTCGATGAAAACTTAATTCTGAGAGGAAGCTGTGAGAAGGGCAAAGTCTTGAACCATAACAGTAGCGAAAAATATATGGAGATATATCGGTCGCAATCATATCTTAAGAAATAAGCTATAAATGTGCCCGCTTGACGATTACTGACACCACTGGGGTACACATCAAAGTCGCAAAATACAAAAGGAATGGAAAACAGCCTGCTACCAAAGGCAAAAAGTCATGTCGAAGAGTGTACCGAGATCAATAAAGACTTTCGCATTAACTGTCCCCCTTTCAGGCGAGCTCCTGGAACATACACCTCGCGAATTCAAAAGCCCAAATGAATATACTCTACTGCGACCCAGTAGATCTACGTAAATCTCAGGGCTCTAGATCAAATTCCTGCACCCCACTTAGGTGTTCCTAACTCTTTCTTCCCTCTCCTATTGAGAAAAAGGGGCAAACTTGATATTTCTTGGCTCTGTTAAAGGAAAACCAAAGTAAGTCGTGTTCGATTTGAGTTTCTTGTCACTCTGATACACACTCTAAGAAAGAAAGCAGGGATTGCATTGTTGTGAAATTTAACGATAGAAATAATAATAACGACGAGTCTGGAATTTTCGGTCTTCCATAACGCTGATCGAGCCAGTCCGAGGTGGTCCCGATTTAAAACCGTACACAATCAGTTTTGATAATGCGGCGGCCTCGTAGCACATTCTCCCAGGTTAAACTCCGTCGGGTGTGATCGCACATGTTACCTTGGGTTTACTCTGGTAGAAAAATTAATATTTTGATAGAAGCTTCACGCATGGCCAGTTGTATAACAAGATTTACAAAAGTTAAGAGATTTTTGCGTGGATCGCTATTTCAAAAAGATCTCAGTAGACAGTATCATGCTGCGGCAGGGAGACTTCCTTAGTGTGTTAAGATTATTATCAAGGATTCTGACGAGAGAGCCACACAAGAAAGTATCAATAAAAGCACAATGTGCATTATTCCACATCATTAGACACAAAGCTACCACTCAATCATTTTAATTTTTTTTTTATCTTTATTGATATGGCCAAAAGATATAATACAAGACAGTCCTTGCCATAATTCTTTATTATTGCCTTCAAAGCAAATTAAAACAAAACGAAGAATTAAATATGCCACACAAAACCCTTTGATATGGCCTTCATCTTGAAATCGCGAATTACCAATACACACACAAAAACTAACAGGGGAAAAACCAGTCTTCAATAAATTTTCACTTATTAACTAATTCTTAAAATGTTTTGTTAGACTAAAATCAAAAAGATTTTTGGCTGAACTAACATTGAGGACACAAGGACTAATGTATGTTTTCATAAATTGACTTTGCAGCTAAGTGAAGAGAAACTTGAAAAAAAAAAAGTCGGAATGAACTGCAGCTATACTATATAGGAAGATAAAAGACCCTTTCAACTGGCAAAAAGGTTTTCTGGAAAAAAATATGGTAAAAAAAAGCAAGATTGTCAGAAAATACACTCTGAAATAAATGCCACACATGACAAAACTACACCATTTCATAAATTTAGATAAGCATACTACTCCATCGATACAGAAAGCAGAACTTGAGAATAAATTTTATAACACCACTTTGCAGCAGCAGTACTAGCTGTTAGAGAACCCGTGCGCCCTGCCGACTCATCTGAGACCTGGACTGTAAAATAATGTTCAGACTGATACAGTCCTGTCGGAATCGGCACTCACCGCTTGACAGTTCGGTAGAGCTGCTCTTGTGACAGCTGCACGTATATAATTATATTGACAAGTGCTGAATTTAATACTAAACGCATTAGACAGCCGACCAGGCTACACGCAACAGAGGGAGGGAGGGAGAGAGAGAGAGAGAGAGAGAGAGAGAGAGAGAGAGAGAGAGAGAGAGAGAGAGAGAGAGAGAGAGAGATAGAGAGAGAGAGAGAAGAGGCAAAGAAAGAAGATAATTGCAGACATTCTCTCTCTCTGTCTCTCTCTCTCTCTCTCTCTCTCTCTCTCTCTCCCTCTCTCTTTCTCTCCCCTAAGCCCCTCCAGTATACCATTCTAAAGCCGCTTTATCCTTTTCCCCTCTTTTATCAGAAATTTCCCCAATATCGCATCATGTTTCTCCCTCTTACCCTCTTTGTATCTCTCACTTCTCCTCCCCTTCCTCACCAATTAAAAACATAATTTCTCTCGTATCATAATTTTCCTCACTCAATCTCCTTATTTTATCGTTCAAGATACGGTTGGAATTATATCCCTTCTCAAACACGTTGACGTAAACAGCGGTTGTGAAATCAAGATCGAATGTAATTTGTACAAGGCGGTTCTTCAACTAAAATAAATCGCATCAATGGAACGCTTCATTATACACTCAAACTCTGTAAAAAGGTGGAGTTTTGAATTGTATCAAAAAGGTGTGTGTAAGAATGAACACCTTTAAGATCTCAAAACCAAAACTGTATGAAATATTATTAAAAACAATACCGAGGTTACAGCCTAAGTTAACTAAAATATTACTTGCGAACAAAAAATTGATTTAAAGATAACTCAACCAATAAATAATTATTGAGGGCTCAGAAATTTATACCTACTGTCATTTTACCGCAAAAATACTTATACTCAACAAACAA
This sequence comes from Elysia crispata, assembly GCA_033675545.1. NCBI lineage: Eukaryota > Metazoa > Mollusca > Gastropoda > Plakobranchidae > Elysia > Elysia crispata. The sequence goes on along the minus strand of JAWDGP010002895.1, from coordinate 1,629,711 downwards.
CCATTTCTCAAGTTCAGGGTATCCTTTTACCCATTATGTGGATAAAAATAAAGATCATACACGGAGATCTCCTTTACAAAAACAGTTAAGTCCGGAATCATGTCTAGATCTTTATCCAGGCAAGACTTTCTTTGTCCAGTGATCAACAAAACATATCCACTGATCTAGGAATAATATTTTCAAGCCCCGGACCACTCGTGTCTAATCTAACAGGCGCCAGAAACTGAACGGCACTCGGGGCCAGACATGGAGGCTACATTCCAATAACCTCAATCAGCAGTATGCCGCTTCCAGCCCCTTTCCACATCTGTTAAAATCTACAAGTTAGCCGAATTTCCTTTTCCTCAAGGGGCATTGTGTGGTCATCAGGAAAATTTGATTATTGGGGGAACTTAAACCTTTTTTCTTATTTTTTTATTTTTTCGTTTTTTTTTTTTTTCAAGCCGAGTTTTCTTCACGATTGGACCAGTTATTAGAGTGAAAAGTGGATGTAACGATCAATTAAACTTAATGTCTTTTTTTTTTTGTTAATGTGTTTCGCAATTCGTGTGAAATGCAATATTTTTATTTTTCTCTTCTGCTTTCCAAGCCAGCCCGTCTAGTCTCTCAAATGACATCGACGGCTTATACATTATCTTATCATATTTCTCCTAAATCTTCTTCTTCTTCTTCTTCTTCTTCTTCTTCTTCTTCTTCTTCTTCTTCTTCTTCTTCTTCTTCTTCTTCTTCTTCTTCTTCTTTTTCTTCTTCTTCTTATTTTTCTTCCACTCCTCCTCCCATCTTCAAGAAAGGTGAGAAAGAAAAGTTATGTTCGAGGAAAGAAAGAGTAAGTAATAAGGCGCAGACTGAAGGGGAAAACAAAATGTAGAGGCCATGTAATAAAATCGAGTTCCCTCCTCTTCCCCTTCTGTCTCTCTCTTTCTTCCCTTGCAAATCAGCCCATCTGTGTGCTTGTCTGTCTTTCTACCTGTCTCTCCCTCTCTTTTTATCTTAAACATAAAGGCAGTCAAATTTTTTCCCTCATTCTTTCTCACCCTTTCCCCTCTCCATTCTCCTTTTCTTTCTCTTCCTCCCTTCGCCTTTCAGCTCTATTCACGATCCATTCTCCCGATGAAAAAGATTTAGAAACGAATTACACGACAGTAAACATCACAGAAGTAGACCTCACCCTCCATCTGGGCATCGTGTTTGTTCCTCAGCTCCTGTATTTCCTCCAGGTGAGAGATTCTCAGGGAGCTGATCTCCATCTTGCACTCGTTCTTTGCGTCATTCATCTGGGCGCAGAGGAGGGCAGATCGTGAGGGGTTAATTGAAGTTATCGGATGGAGGATCAAGAGAGGACACAGGACGTAAGGATAGATACAGCGCTTGATTAATGGCATATTTGTTTTACGACAAAGCCTGCTGATTCTGATAAAAGATGGATCATGTTATAATAATAGCAGAAGCAGCAGCTGTAAATGTTTTTTTCTTGTTGTTGTTTTTTTTTTTTAATCTTTCATTGTTAGGTATTGAAATAAAGTTAAGAGAATACCATAACTCACTTTCACTCTCTTCTTCGGTACATATTATATGAAAAGGGTAAAAATGCTCATTCACCCGTTTCATTCCTTGTATTTTTTCGTAGAGCCCTTTCCAAAATTTATCCCAAATAGAGACAGAGAAAAAATGTAGTCACTTATCGAGGAGCTGACAGTTCTTGTCTGACCCACAAATGAATTGTTAAACTTACCTGTCTATCGTGATATTGCTTGAGACGCTCAAATTGCTTGTTTTGCTGTTCTTGTACTGGAAAAAAAATGAGAGGACATTTAGTGTCAAAGGAGACCTTTTAACACTTCTCTTTTCTTTTTCTCTTGGTTATCTTTAAAAAAAGGGGGGCTTTTGTACATATGAATATGCGAGGAAGAGATACAGGCAGACAAATAGAGACAGAGAAAGGCAGATGGACAAAAAGAGACAGAGCAATACCTAACTGTAAGTCATTTACGCTTCTCGGTATACTTGAAACAATCTGTCTTCTCTCTCTCTCTCTCTCTCTCTCTCTCTCTCTCTCTCTCCTTCTCTCTCCCTCTCTCTCCCTCTCTATCTCCCTCTCTCCCTCTGTCTCCCTCTCCCTCTCTCTCTCTCTCCCTCTCTCTCTTCCTCTCTCTCACCCTCTCCCTTCCCTCTCCCTTTCTCTCTCTCTCTCTCCCTTTCTCTTTCTCTCTCTCTCTCTCTCTCTCTCTCTCTCTCTCCCTCTCTATCTCCCTCTCTCCCTCTGTCTCCCTCTCCCTCTCTCTCTCTCTCTCTCTCTCTCTCTTCCTCTCTCTCTCTCCCTTTCTCTCCCTCTCCCTTTCTCTCTCCCTCCCTCTCTCTCTTCTTATTTCATGGACTAGGTCTTGTACTCACGCGCGGCGACAGCCTCTTGGTGCTGATTGGCGAGTTCATCTCTCTGTGATGTGAGAGCCGCGTTGTGCGTGCCCTCCATCTCCTTGGTGAGGCGTGCATGCTCCTGAACGCCCTTCTCCGTGAGCGCTTCGGCCTGTGTGGCTCTCTCCGCTTGCTGGTCTCGTTCCTGGCAAGTTTGCTGCAAGCGCGAGTCCAGGCTTGACTTGTCTTGATTGAGTTCACCTATAGGCAGTATGAAATAATTATTGGAAAAGGAATGATAGACTCGGCTACATGGACCTAACGAGATATTAAGAGAACAAAGGATAGATCGATTTATCCGGTACAGTTAGTTATTACGTCACAGAACTAAATATGTGTCATGTAGTCTTTGGAGTGAAAGAAAAGAAAAACTGCACATTAAGTTTAAAAAAAAAAGGAACACAATTTTTAAAAAATCTGACATTAACAGTAAATACTGAAATATTTGTCTTACAGAATCGATGGAGGGCATAAACATAACAATGATAAAATGCGACAATCTTAGTACAATCGTGGCTCTCAAAAAGGCTAGAATTTGTCAAGATTAAAATAATGATTTAATCACTCACCTATCTGAGCTATGCAATCTGCGAGTTGAACTTTGAAAGCTTCGAGCTGTGGGGAAAAAAAGAAAGATAGGACGATAAGTCTGCCGAGTTGCTTTTCCTTATATTTTTTTTTTCTGGAAAAATCGTAAATATCATATATTGTTAATAAAAAAAAGGAGGGGGGGGGGAGAGAGAGAGAGAGAGAGAGAGAGAGAGAGAGAGAGAGAGAGAGAGAGAGAGAGAGAGAGAGAGAGAGAGAGAGAGAGAGAACACACCCCTAATTAAATTTAAACAACAAAAAAAAAAACAACACATATTAAGGTTAGGAAGATCATGGTATTATCTGGTGAAGATAAAAAAAAGTCCGTAATGTCACGTCCCCCAAACAAGTTAATATTTTATGATAGGTCCATTCAGGTCTGATGTGTTCGCCTTTCCCAAAATCAAGGGAGGTCACACGAAAACGATGTCCTTATAAAATGAGAAAAAGGTGATTGTTCCCCTTGATAGAAAGTACGACCAGTAAAGTGTAATCTACCCCGAATAGAGCACTAAGAAAAGTGTGTGTTGTTCATTGTTCCTTGTGTTCACATTCTCATCAAAGAATTATAATTATGTTGAAACAAGGCTCGTGGGTGTTCTGGTGCTCAATATTTATCGTTAATTTAGTTTCAATCAGGTCAAAGATCAGTGTTCTTCGTTGAAAATAATTTTCTGCTTTCAAATTGAGCATCTGAATTTTTTTTTCGTAAGAGTCTACAAGCTTCGTTTATATTTTATTTTGCTTTTGTTACTTTTTATTTTTGCTAGAATTTTTCAAAATACTTAAGCTTCGAGAGCGAAATGTGGAGTCTGTAAAACATTATTTTCTTAATAAATAGAGCCTTAAATTAATATTATACTATGAAGATGTTAGGCTGGAAGAATTTGTAGTTTCATGTTACTCAAAATTGATTAAAATAAACATGAAATAGCATTTCGGCCCCTCCCCTCTTATAAAAAATATTCTAAGGTAAATTATTCACAATGCACCCTGCTTTTGTTTTCATCGAATAGGTTTTAGTTTTTCTGACCATTCCAAAGTACAATAACATAAATTGAAAAAAAAAAAACTGATATTCTTTAAAGCGTAGTCTTTTCATATTGGTTTCTTATATTATCTGGAGCGAGATCAATAAATACAAGTGAACAAAAGTAAAAAACACGGCTACTTTCTTTCAAGAATTTTTAAACCATGACAAATTATGCATTATGTGTCAAACTTTCTGATATTTTCCACTCCAGATTCCTACCCTTTCCAAAACACCCCATCTCTGTACCATAACTCATCATTACCTCAGCTGAGCAATAATTAACCAACACGGCCATGGCGTCGAAAGCTCGAGTGGTATCCTTGTATTGGATTTTCGCCAGCGTGAGTTCCTTAGTCCTGCTCTCACAAAGCGACTCCAGCCGGACGATCTCCGCCCTCTGGGCAGCCATCGAGGTGATGGATGAAGCGGCCGAAGGTGTTCCACCGCGGCTAGGGGTGCCTGATACGGGCTTGTTGATACTTCCATTAGCTCGAGGTTTTTTAGAAATATCTGCGGGTGACAAAAGTTCGTAAGGAGAAGGGAATAAGTTAGTGAAGATGCATAAAGGTGCCGTGGTTTACCAAGAGATCCCCAAAATGACGTCTAAAACAAATTATTTATATATTGCCTTTTCAAGTGTTTTGAAACACTTATTGAGTCCTTGAAGTAAAGCATACTCTTGCTTATAATTTGTTGCTGAATAATGATTTTTGGTGGTTTTTTATTGCTTGAACTGACTTAAAGGAAAAAAGGATTGAGAATGAAAAAGTCGAATCATACATTTCTCACTAAAAAATATCATCACATGCGCTTGTGGACGAAGTCAGTCGTGAAAAGCGCAAAAAAAATGCTTCATAATTCTTGAACTAAAAAAAAACCCCTTTTAATTTTACATCTAATCAATTTTTATATCATGCGTCCCATTGTGATTAAAACTAACACAAGGAGCAGGCTTAGGTTTCTAACATGCAACATCATACAAAAATAAAAAAAAATCTAAAACACCAATGTACAATATAGGTAAAGCTGACCAAAGAGTTTGAACAACAATGTTATTGATTTGTAGACCACAAAACCTGGAACGTTTTTTTCAATAAATTGTCAAGATGTACATTTACAGTATTTTGATAAGAAGATAACCATAATGAAGCAATGCTGGATTTTTTCAATATAACAACCATCGTTTTTCTTTCTTGACTGCTAGAGTTATTGTTTGCTAATTTTGCCTTATATGATCTCAATATTTCTTTTACCTCGACTAAATTCTTCATCACAATATTAACAGTTTATGAAACACGAATTGTCTAGTTCTTTGTTGGGTGTGAATTGGGCTAACAAAGGCAAAGCATTCCAATAAAGGTTGGCAAAGAATTTCGTTGAGAAAGCATTTTCAATAGGAAAAAAAAGTATTGCCTCTAAAAGTTCTTCTGCATTTCTGCCGATGGAAAAAAAAAAAGATAAAAATTAATGCAGATTTCTAGGCTGTGCTGGCGGATACAAATTAAAAAATAAAAAAAGAAATTAATGTTCGCAAATTTATAAAGAAATTAATAAGGTGGTTGATAACTATTGCGTTCACACAAAATAAAATTTCAAATCTTCCCTTTCATTTGGGGCCTTGAAAAAAGAATAATATAAAAATCAAGACTGAAAAGAAAATGCGTGTGCATGAGGGATCAAATCACCGCAGTGCATACAGCAGTGTGCACGTAAAGCAGAACCATGGCTGGCAATAACAAACTCAGGCCAGAGGAAAGAAGAGCGTTCGGGGAAGAGAGAAAGAGCAACGTGGTGTGTGTGTGAGAGAGAGAGAGAAAGAGAAAGAGAGAGAGAGAGAGAGAGAGAGAGAGAGAGAAAGAGAGAGAGAGAGAGAGAGAGAGAGAGAGAGAGAGAGAGAGAGAGAGAGAGAGAGAGAGAGAGAGAGAAAGAGAAAGAGAGAGAGAGAGAGAGAGAGAGAGAGAAGAGAGAGAGAGAGAGAGAGAGAGAGAGAGAGAGAGAGAGAGAGAGAGAGAGAGAGAGAGAGAGAGAGAGAGAGAGAGAGAGAAAGAGAGAGAGAGAGAGAGAGAGAGAGAGAGAGAGAGAGAGAGAGAGAGAGAGAGAGAGAGAGAGAGAGAGAGAGAGAGAGAGAGAGAGAGAGAGAGAGAGGAGATCCATCAAAAGTGCTTGGATTGGCTGCTAAACGAAAACAAGGTACAAGCTATCTCTACCTGATTCTGGGTGTGGAAATACCGGATTAAAGCGAGGTCGTGAATGTGGGTGGTAAAACCGTAATGTAAATATTTTGATGACAGGCGATGAGAAAGACAAAGAGCATAAAAGGGAATAGAGATGGAGAGCAGAGATTAAAGAGAGAGAGAGAGAGAGAGAGAGAGAGAGAGAGAGAGAGAGAGAGAGAGAGAGAGAGAGAGAAATAATGCGGGACATGGAGAGAGGAAGAGAGGGAAATGCAGGTGGGGATATCAGAAAGCAAATGCAATAGAAAGAAAAAAAAACGAGATTGACTGTTGCAGAAAGAGAGGAACAAAGGCAGCGCGAGAGAGGTAACATTAAAGAACTAATAAGAACTTGACGCTAAACGTTCCACTTTAAAGAATAATTCAATGCTTGGATAGTACACTGAATCTTAGAATAAAATCACTGCGATACATTATTAGATAGATTTTTCTTTTTTCGTACAATAAAGTGCGAAGAAACAACAACATGATTGTATTCGCAAAGTATTACATATTGACAATATGGTTTTCAATGATTATATTCTTTGAAAGCTTTAAGTCCGAAAAACACGAAGAAAAGGCTACACTTTGTTATTAATTTTCTAAAGGAAAAATATCTAATAAATACGATACTAATTATGGAACAAAGAGAATCAACAACGAAGAACACGCCAGCTATTATTGAAGAATGTAACAAACATTATTATAGAACTAGGAAACTTACAGCTGCGTTTCAAAATGCGATGGCACTTACCCAAAATATTTAACAGGCTTCTATGATATGATATAGGTGTTGCTGCATTATTAAAAACATTGAAAACAGGGGTCGGAAGAGAATTCGGATCTCTAGCACACAGAAGTTCAGCTGTAATTGATTTTCCAATAAGATGTAAGCCTAAAGGCCGTGTTTGAATGTTAGATACACGAAAACTTGTCCAAGTCCAAATGAGGCTATCCATTTTGTCGAAAAGAGCAATGCTCTGGCAAAGCTTTTTAATAATGATGATAATCATAAGAAGAAGAAGAAGAAGAAGAAGAAGAAGAAGAAGAAGAAGAAGAAGAAGAAGAAGAAGAAGAAGAAGAAGAAGAAGAAGAAGAAGAAGAAAAGAAGAAGTAGTAGCAGTAGTAGTGGTAGTGGTAGTGGTAGTGGTAGTGGTAGTGGTTGTAGTAGTGGTTGTAGTAGTGGTTGTAGTAGTGGTAGTAGTAGTCGTAGTAGTAGTCGTAGTCGTAGTCGTAGTCGTAGTCGTAGTCGTAGTCGTAGTCGCAGCAGCAGCAGCAGCAGCAGCAGCAGCAGCAGCAGCAGCAGCAGCAGTAGTAGTAGTAGTAGTAGTAGTAGTAGTAGTAGTAGTAGTAGTAGTAGTAGTAGTAGTAGTAGTAGTAGTAGTAGTAGTAGTAGTAGTAGTATAAAAAGGTTTTACACGAAGCAAGTAAAGCCGCTCGTATCCAACACAAGGCTTTGAATATCTTAATAATGTAAATCTTAACGATTTAACTTCATCCCTAATACTCAGACAAACATCCTACAAGAACTGCGCGAGTCAAAAAGTGCATATTCTTTGAAATTTATGCCAACACGCACCTTTAAAACAAAGCAGAGATGCAATTTCAAAACTTCCGCAACTCAGTTATTTTGAGTTTTATATTTAAAAAAAATGTTATCAAGAAACAGGGTTCCGATCTTCTGCATTAAGTTTTCAGCTACCCATAACACTAAGAAGCTAATTTTACCCTAAGGCCAGGATATCACGTCTCTCCTTAAGACCCCGAAATCAAGAAGTGGGGATGCACGTAAAATGAGTCTAGGAGGCCACAAGGCTTTCCCGACCATCCTTAAAGACTCCCTATTGCGGGCCCTCCAGTGTTGGAGAAACTGCCTGGGAGTGTGAGTAACAGAACGCCCTGCAGGTGCCCGGGGCAGGAAGTTATAATTGACTTATTATAGATGGTGTAGGGTTACCCTTGCATCTGAAGTGTTCGTTACTCTGTGTTTACAAGATGTGCAGGGTCAAGGAAGACAAGATGAAACATTTGAAAGTAGTGCCTGAAGGTGAAATCTTCTAGGGTGTGTATCCATTGTGAAACGGTTACGTTGAAAAATTTTACGAGAGATTAATGTTAGGTAACGTTCGGTCAAATAAGACAAATAAAGAACTAAAATTAAATATACTACTCGTTTTCAGGTCTCCAAGTTATATCTGTATAAAATGTATGACCAAGACAAAAATTTTTATCAGACAGAGACGAGCAAGATGGGCAGCTGGGCCAGGAAGTAGCCACTCTTGACAAAAAGCCGCCATATCATACATATATTATAAATTCATAGATGCTATTCATATTTCAAATATTTCCCTGAACATAATTTCATAATAATTGGTTAGATTTTATCATGAAACGAGAGAGTGAACTCCTCTCTCTCTCTGTCTTCTCTCTCTCTCTCTCTCTCTCTCTCTCTCTCTCTCTCTCTCTCTCTCTCTCTCTCTCTCTCTCTCTCTCTCTCTCTCTCTCTCTCTCTCTCTTTCTCTCTCTCTCTCTCCTCTCTCTCTTTCTTTCTCTCTCTCTTTCTCTTTTCTTTTTCTTTCTGTCGTTATCATTCTTACTCTTCTGCTTCTTTCTCTTTTCCTGTCTCTTTCTTTTCAATTTCACGTAATTCTCTCTCTATTCTTCTCTCCCTTTATATTTTTTTCATTATGAAATCTCCACTTCATTAATTTCCCCCCTTTCCCCCCTCGGAACGATAGTGTTCCTGTAGGGATTTCTACCTGCTAATCTGTCCCCTAAACAGCCATTCTAATCCCTCCATTGCCGTTTTCCACCTGTCTCTCGCTCACCGACTGACTCTAATAAGGCTTCTCAAACTCTGTAAATTCCTTCCAAGTTAGCAATGTTTACAGTTTCAACGCTTACGTTTAATTAGTGCAAAAGAAATACTCCGTCAAAAAGGGAAATGTTTCGTTTGACGGAGTCACGTTAAACCTAGTGGGATTTTAATGGGTTACCCCGGATTCTGAGCGAAGGCAAACATGTTATGCACCGGAAGAGAAAGGTGTTACACTTTATTTTTGTCAGGTACGTCTCATATTGTGAGACTCACGTGTAGAAGGTATGTGTGGCATCCTGAAACTCCCGTGTGGGAAAAAAAAATAGTTATTCTCTAGTGGTTGCCTTTTTTCACTTCGACTTTTTTCTTGTCAAGGTGGTGGGTAAATCATCGAAACTTATAATGAATCACCTAAAATCTCCCTATCTATAAAAGAAAAAAATTCTTAACGTTTTGTTTTTATTTTTTATTTTTTTTTCTTTGGATGAACGTATACTTTTTCCATAGCTGCGCAACAAAGATTTTCTTACATCTCGTATCATAAAGTTAACAAAATCAAACGACAAAGAGGTTAAAATATTGCCTCTGCTTTATGCTTGACTTTTATTCTTTTCTACACTGAAACATAATTATCCCGCATTCTTATTCGCCTTATCTCTCTTTATTATTCTTGTGGATTTTTTTTTTCTGTTCTGGGGGGGGGGGGAGGGGAGAGAGAGATTGTTTTTTTTTTTTTTTGAGGAATCTGAAAATCGCCCACAAATTTCTTCTTTTTTTCATTCGTGTCAATCATATTTTTTTTTTGGTAAAGCTCTTGTCCTTTTCTAAATTTAAATTCCTTGCCACCGTTAAAAGATGTCGAGAATATTAGACTACAAGTTTTAACTCACCTGACAAAGTCGATAGTCGCATCATCTTTATAATCCTAGAATTGCTTGTTCACCAAAGCTTGGAGCGTTATCAAACTACTACTAAATTTGAAAGATAAATGTCTCCTCAAAAACACCCATAGCGAATCATCTGAAAGCAAGACCTCTTTAGATAGAGGTCTCCAAAGCCTAGCTAGGACTGCCAAAAGTTTCTCTATGAAGAATGAAATGAAGTAAAATACTTTCTTATGATTTTTGCGTTGACAGCATCATCAGCAGTGCTTGAAAATTATGTTCATAAACATAATACTAAAATTTTATCTCTAAATATTTGTGAATATTTTACTTCAGTAAACTTTAGTGCGCCTTTTATACCAGATAGTAAAGTCAAGAAAAAAGTCTTGAAAAAGCGTCTGGCAGGAACTGATTCGTCCTCTATCTAAACCTTGGTTTACTTGACGTTATGTAAGACGAGTGAAGATCTAAAAACAATGGTCCACAGCGAAGGTGCTATTACGGATCCTGTTAAGCAGCAATTACAGTGCAGCAGTCAGTTTGACGAAATTCAGGCCAGTCCATGACATACATGTAGATTTTGTTGCTATACCAGGCCCAACCCTGCCAGCTGTTGCTTTCTCACTGCACCAGTATACATTACAGGAACACTGTCATGTCCAACAGACTTCATTCTGTCTAGATTGCTAACCAGTTACTCTTGCATTTTTATTTTTTTTTAATTTTGAGTATAATATTAAAAAAAAACATTTTTTTATGAACATAAAAGATTAGTTTGTAACGCGTTAAAGTAATATGAAAAAAATACTCATAATAAAACATTAAATGATAATACTGAGTGTTGCCGTGCTTTCATATGGTCCTTTTTATCTTTTTAACAATGGAATATCTACAGATCGATCTCCAGACTTAAGTTTAAAATGACTTAATTTCTAAAACACCGATTGAAAAATGTTTGTAAGGTTTATCACAAAGGCTACATTGCAGTAAAGTTTTAAAAAAAATTAGAAAATTTTATAACGCAATTACAACCAGCAGATTTCGAAAAGTGCTTATCTTAAGACCGATTTTAACAATCATGTTTCCAATTGTGTGGGTTTTTTTTTTTTTGAGTTTTTTTTTTTTTAATTATTTTGTCGTGAGAGATGAAAATTCAGCAGGTCTAAGCAGGTAAGTCAGTTTCCGCATTTTTAATGTAACAATAATTTTAAAAACTTCAAGAAATTCAATACATATTATTAAGAGAATGGGCAAAGCTCAATTTAACACAAGTCAAGATTTGTTGAAAATTTAAAAAATCATAACCTTGCACATCCAGCATGTGGCTTAGTTGCATGCGGAGAAATGTAACCTGTCACAGAAAAACCTGAACTACACCGAATGGATCCAGAACAGAGATGGTTTCGGCAAAAGAATGATATACCATTTAAAAAAAAACCATAGTGATAAAAACTATCCATGGGACGGCAGACTCTGATGAAAACCGGAGACAAACTATGAAAGTTAAGATATATAATACTCTTATAGTTTTATGATAACACTGTTGACTTTAATTTCTGAAAAACTTTAGCAGCGCACGTTTGCAAGAAACTTAAGACCGATATGAAAAGGGGAGGAAAAAAAAACGTGCCTTTGGAATCTTAAACACTTTGGCCTCATTTTGGTAAAGTAAGTACCTTTAAGTTTCCTCAATCCGCCAATCCCGTTTCTTTTATCGTCTTTCAAAAAAAAAAAAAAAAAAACGATATAGCGTGAAGGTTTTGCAAATTTCAAGCATGATCTGTTAAAGTCTTTATTTTCTGCCTCTCGTTATTGAAGTCATATAAGGATTACCATTACCAAGAAAACAAAGTCTTGTGAAACAAAGATAGTTAAGTTATATTGTGATTTAAAAAAAAAAAGCTACTTTTTATACTTTTTAAAAAAATAAAGAAACATAACGTGTGGGCTTTAAAGTTTCATTTACACCTTTGAAAAAGTTCACATTGGATAAGTGTAAAAGAGATAATGTAAATGTGACATGAGACAAGAGGGGAAAAAAATAAACAAAATAAGCAATGAAGCTTACATAATTTGTTTTCATAAATACTCGCACTTTTATACGGAACAAGGATAATGCACTTGCAATTACACATTTGGGGGAAATTCATTTTTGTCCGCGCGGGTGTATGTGTGTGGGGGTAAAAAGGGGGGGATAAAAAACTACATAAAAGATATCTTAGTATAATCCTCTGTAAAAAAAAAAAAAAAAGAAAACGAAAGTTAGCTGAAAGATCAGCTTGTCTTTTGGGTAAATGCCAGCAATTTAATTGGGTAATACACATACTCGAGTCATGAATACGCCAGACAGGCAAATTCAAGAGATAAAAAAAAAAAAAAATTGAATGTTGTTGTCCTGGAGGAAGTTTCCTACAGGTGGTGCCCGCCACAAACAAAATAAAAAAACCCAAGCATTTGTTTTATAAAACCTGTACACAGATAAGTTTGGATAAAGACAAGGGATCTGGGCTCGTTTAAGAGCTGTTTGAGAAACTGGTCGCGCAGATAATGACATTGGCTTTATTTTGCTCGAGGCTTTTACAGACCGAAATAAAGAAACAAAAAAGGCCTGTTAAAGCTTTGTGGGGGTAAAACGGAAAGGAAGAGAAGAAAACAAAGGCGGTAGATCGCTTTCAGGAGGGAACATGGGAATACAAACAGCTCTTTGTCTTCCTCAGAGAACCCATTTCTGTCTGAGTGATTTGAGAGTACACAGAGGCCTGAAAACATTAACCACCAGGCACTGCAGGTAGACAGAAGCTGGGCATGGAAAGTGAGAATCTGTGATGTGAAGTCCTGCCCTGCAGTTTTTGTCGAGTGATTTGTCCGGCAAGAAGAGGAAAAAAGAAGGTTAAGGAGATAAAGTGAGTAAGATAGACAAAGAGAAAAACGAGAAGATGGATCTCCATAAACTATGGTGATAGATGGATTGATAGTGATAGATAAATAGATGCAGACATACATGGGTATGTAGGTAGATAGACGCACTGAAATATTAATAGATGTATGGATGATAGAAAGAATAGAAAAGGATGGCGGAGTTAGTGGAGGCAGAAGGAGGGAGAGAGAGAGAGAAAGAGAGAGAGAGAGAGAGGAGAGAGAGAGAGAGAGAGAGAGAGAGAGAGAGAGAGAGAGAGAGAGAGAGAGAGAGAGAGAGAGAGAGAGAGAGAGAGAGAGAATGCAGAAATGTGACTGTGAAGTTTCGTATCGATTCATTTAAAAGCATTTCGATGAACACTGTCTCTGCTCCTCCTGCATCCTCTTCCCTCCCTCTTGCAAGATCCTTCCATGCATCATGTCGTCCTTCTCTCCACCTCCTCCGCATTCTATGGTAAGAATCCTACACAAGACTCCCCAAGAACGAGTGCCTAAAGAAACTCTGTTTATAGGCATTACCCGCAAAATAATGCAAAAAAAATGAAGAAACCACGAACCTATAACACATAATTATGTGCGCTTTCATAAAATGGTGCTGAGCTTATTACTTTGTAGTCAGGAAAACAGACCAATATAACTCAGTAAAACAACAGTCTAAATATAGGATTTCAGATTATAGACTGATACAAGATTTTGCGCTGTGAAATATGCCCGAAATCTTATGTGACTAAGCGGCGTAGCTAGCTGTAATCCCTGAAGGTTTCCCTATCTCTCTTTGTAGGAAAAAAGGTAACGATGCTCGGATTACTTTTCCAATGATCGAAAATTTTCCCGAGGGTCAGGATTGCGTCAAGATGGTAGATCGTATTTACAAAGAGCGTGGGATTTTCATGTAGTTTAAAACAGAAGGAGGAAAAAACAATACAGGTAATGAGAAGAACCACCTGTAGGTAGGGGGAGAAAATAGAGGGTAATGTTGTGTATCTGGCGCCGGAGGAAAATCGTTTACAGGAAACGGAGAAGTTTATTTCCAGGCGCCGCTAATCCATGTGTGTTTGACTGACATTCCAGATAAAAATATCAGAGTAGACGCGTGATAAAGAGGGAGGGAGAGAGAGGGAGAGAGAGAGAGAGAGAGAGAGAGAGAGAGAGAGAGAGAGAGAGAGAGAGACAGAGACAGAGAGAGAGAGAGAGAGAGAGAGAGAGAGAGAGACAGACAGACAGACAGACAGACAGACAGACAGACAGACAGACAGACAGACAGACAGATAGACAGACAGACAGACAGAGACAGACGGACAGGCAGACAGACAGGCAGGCAGAGAGGGGGGAGGGAGAGAGGGAGAGAAAGAGAGACAGACAGATACAGAGACAGAGACACAGAGAAAGAAAGAAAGAGAGAGACAGAGACAGAGAGAGACAGAGAGAAAGAGACAGAGAGAGAGAGAGACAGAGAGAATGGGAAAGAAAGAGGGGGCACGTAAAAATTATGAGAGACGAAGGTACAGCAAGAGTAAGAAAGATAGGGAGTTGAGAGGTAGAGAGAGAATGAAAGCAAAAGAAGAAGAGAAGGCTGGGGAGACATGAGGAAAGTTTATCAAGGAGGGTGAAGGAGAAATAAACAGAAGGGGACAAACATCTGATACAAGTGAGAGAGAATGAGCTAAAAAGACATCAAGAAAGGAGGAGATAGAGAGGAGAGGAAAAACCCAAACCCGGATGTTTCTTGGAACAATTCCAAAGTTCTAAATGTCACAAACGAGGCAAACGCACTCACAACAGCAATCAAAATATTGCAAACTAGTGATCTATCATTAGCATTATCTTCTTTTAGATAAAAGACAAAGAAAAAAAGGGTTTGAGGAAATAAACAGCTAGAATTTCAACATACACCCGATAGTACTTGTGCATAAAAAGAATTTTAAAATCTTAAGATGAAAAAGTTACTTTGATGGAAGAAAAAAACAGCTGATAGATATATTAAAAGAGTTGTAAATGGGTGGAGAGGTCTAACAAGTTGATATTCTGAGAGGAACAATGTCCTCAAGTTGGCAAAATTTCAAGACACAGGTAGATCTAGCAAGTGTGAAACAGAGACAAAGAAAGTAAACAAAAGAGGAAAAGGCAGGTAGAGAGAGAGAAAAGGGGTGGGGGGGGGGGGGAGAGAGAGAGAGACAGAGAGGAGAGGGATGAAGAAAGACACAGATTGATTGACAGGGAGAATAGTAAGATAGTGAGAGAGATAGAGGTATATATATACATTTATATATATATATACATATATATATATATATATATATATATATAGAAAGAGAGAGAGAGAGAGAGAGAGAGAGAGAGAGAGAGAGAGAGAGAGAGAGAGAGAGTGAGAGTCGGAGGAAGGGACAGAGAGACAGGGGGTCAGAGAGAGGGAAAGACACAAATTCACAGTTAGACAGACACAAGGGAATTTTAATTTGACAGGAACCTTTACAAAAATGTAGAGACACTCAGGGCGAGATAAGGTCACACCCACCATAGAAAGGTTTCCAAACTCATCGACACTATCTTGGACATCTGGACTTAAGTGAACAAAATCGTATCGTGCATCATGTAGGAGAGTTATTTTTTACTTATTTTATTTGTTACTTTTTGAAGGTCTTTTTTAAAAGACAACATTTTAAGACCGTCATCGTAATTGTGTAAATATGTTATTTTTAATGTTTCTCTGAAGTGCAGACGCTATGTATCCTACATGTGCAGTCTAGCAAGTCTCATTACATAGAAATATTATAATTAAAATTTCGAATCATTTTTGGCTCTATGTTATGCAAACGGGCTTGAGCATTCGACATTTCAAAGAGGCAGATACACACCGAAAACCTCATTGGCTTTAATTCAAGGAAATCACCATGACATGATCTTGCGCTGTCTCAAACTATATTATGCAAATCATCTTGAGGGCAGACGGCTCAATGATAGTTAGCTTTATGATGTGCTTTTGAATGAATCTTTGCAAATAATGGCTCGTTATCATAGCTTCCTTATTAACCTGAGGACTTTTACCGGAAGACACTATAAAAAAAAGTCTCATTGGAAAGCTGCAAATTATTTTCTCAGCCTCTCTACTTTGTTTTTTTTTAGTAAAGAATCCTCGTGTTTGATCTAGCTCTCACCATCAAGCTATTAACATGCCGCAGATGTCTACTAAATTGTCATCGTTGAAATAAAAGAGAGCTAGATTTGGTTTATAACACAGAAATTGCGAATGATTTTTCGGTAAATTTTGGTGGTTAAAATTCTAAAGAGTCGAGTGTGCATTGTAATCCTGTAAAATGGCGCTACAGCAATCCACATTAATTTGAGGACATTTCGCGCCAGTTATCAAAAAGCTGCCGCAAGAACTAAGGATCATAATAAGAATAATGAGGTAAATTTGTAAAATTCTAATCTTTTTATAGGATGCTTCTAAACGTTCATTGTTATGGAGGTTTGAAAAACAGGCAGCTATGAATTCCCAAAAAGCAATGCACCTCTAGGCACCTTTTGGTCATACCTACAAAGACTTACAATGCGCCTTTAGAAGAATTTTTAAACTGATAGGGAAAGTAGGCCTATTTACCAGAATTATTCTGTAATACGTAAGGAATAAGACGTTGAGATAATACAGTTAGATATCGGGTACCACTAAAAAAATGCAAGACAATGTGTAATGGCATACCCCTCAAAAAACTTCAATTTTCAATATCTTCACACAGAAGAGGGTAAGATTACCTTGTGAAGGTGGCGCTGGAAGCTTGCGAGTACTCATATTTGTGACCTCTGCGACGGTTGATTGGTTGCATTGCTTGACAGATTCACAAGCCACAAGATTTACAGCCTGAACTTCTTGTTCTTGGAAGTTCATATCTTCTTTTCCAGAAACCTGGCCCAATCCACGGCGTGTAGACCTATTCTGAGACTGCATATCGAATTTTTTTCCATCTTTTAAATCTTCCAGACGGGCGTGATTTTCGCTTATATTTTTGCCGTTGTCCTTTGCCAATGAACTGTTTGAAGCAGTGGTGCTTTTCTCATCGCAGTCTCTCACGTATGAAGCCAATTTTGTGTCGAAAGCTCCCGATAGCTTTTTAATGTCATCGCCATCCTTACAAATCTTCAACTCTTTCCTTGCATCGGGAGAATCGAAATTCGACTCGGAAGATCGTGGGTCGACACGGACTTCATTGTTTTGGTGACGATCTACCTCTCCCTCTGTAGACGCCTGACTTCTTCTCCTCTCCCGAAAACTTGCTCTTTGGATACGCTTTACTTTCTCCGCCGGCTGTTGATCGTTACGTTCTAGAGACGAGTTCTGATCAGCTCTTCCAGACACTGAGGCTTTGTCTTTCTCTGATGATATCTGCTCGGAATGTCTAAGAGAGTTTTCAACTCTTGGCTGTTGTCTCGATTTCATATCAGGGCTGAGTTCAACGCTCCTGTCTTTATCTTTCATGTCCACAGGCCCTTCCTCGGATCGAAATGCCTCTCTTCCTGGGCGAAACGACGAAGAGAGCTTCCTCAGACTACTGCGCCGTTCAACTTCACCTCTAAGCTGTGCTGTCTTGTTCTCACCCACGCCCATCTGGGGCTCGGATTCTTCTTCTTTACGACGTGCATCCGAAACGGTTGAGGCGCCTGATTCATATCTAGCACTGTGCCGTCTCAGACCTTTGTTATATTCTCCTCCTCCACCATCTACGTTAGAAACAAGAGCACTGGACGCCGAACTTCTCCTTCTGGGGACACAGACATCGCCGGACCCAGATGTCGGTCCGAGGCTTCCTCGCGTGAAATCCCTGGGCGATCGGTTGAGCCCGCTATCGACATACCCGCCGGACACCCTCGAGCTTGAGAACGGTGAGGAGGAAGAAGTCGCCGGGTACAGGCCGGTCCTGGAGACTTCACTCCGCCAGCCCGTGTTCTCGGAGCGGCGCTGGTAGCTACTCGACGACCTCACGGCGGAGCTTGTGGAGCCTGCTCCATGGTGGTCGAGCCGGCTGCTGCTGCCGGCCGTAAAGCTGCGGCTACTGATGCCGCTCCCAGCCGAGGCCGAGCTTAGTCTGCTGTGGCCGAGTGTTGAAGAAGAGGCGCTGTGTCCACTGGACCAGGATGGCCTACCAGTTGAGCGGTAGGAAAGAGACATGCCGCTTACACTTTAACTAAAACTGCGCTGTAAGGTGTTCTCAACTATCTTATTTCCACGATACTGGTTCGCCTAGAAGAGCGCTTGCTGCGAGTTTGGCCTAAACGTTCTGCACGGTTTTAAAAAACGAGATAATTTTCCAAGGTGTTAAATTCATTTAGTAACTTTTCATATTTGGATTATAAGACAATCTTTATCAAGCAACAAAATAAAAGATAGGCCACTGAGCAGAGTGTTGAATCTTCATCAAGCCGCTCCTCCAATGCGAAACATTATAAATTTTACGACTTTGTGCAATTTCTTAAGTTCCCAACAAGGTTCAACTGAAATAGTTTACATTATGCAAGTATTTTCTCAAAACAAATACTTTCTCTAACGTAAATAAACTTCTCCTGTGTATGTTTTGAAGCATGGGAATCCATCTGACTTGATAAATGTCCTAATTGAGTATGGGAACCACACTTTGATATTACTTGTGATGTGTAAGTTTCATTATATAAACTGTTGAAATGGTGCAAGTCAAAATGTTACTTGTGGTGACAAAATCCTAAAAGTTGAAAATGCACAAACTCCTTTTAATGCCTCGATGTTTTCGTCTTTCAAGAAAATGACAACTTAAAACAACAACAAACAAAAATCTAAATAAATGTTTTGTTGCTTGACTTTCAACACAAACGTCCTTAACCTTATGCAAAAATTAGAGAAACTCTAAATTTCGCACGCACAAATAAAAACCAAAACAACGAAATCAGTTGAAACTCCTTATAAACGATCACATTTGGATTTCATAGCTAATGCAACCACGGTCTTGTGGATTTTTCACTCAGAAGTTAAGGTAACTCCAGAAGGAAATCTTAAACAAAGAGCAAAGAGTCAATAACGGAATCAACACATCCACTGGAGGCGTGAGACTAAAAGATCTAATTGATTGCACGTTTAATGTCTTTTTGCCCCTGACACGAGAGGAAAGGGCAAATGTTCCTACCAATTTGGCATCACTGCCAATCCCAGCTACAAACACAGGAAACACGCATAATGTATTTGCTTAGGCGTTCTTTACCACCTCAATGTATATAATCTTAGCAGTAATCAATCGCGAAATGAAAACATCGGGCAACGCTCGCTTAAAATCGGATTCGTTTGAGCGATTCCATGTTTTACACGTTTTAAAATCGATACCGAGAAACTTCTCCGAAAGCTTTCGCAAGTTTTAGGTTCCTGTATTCTCTGCTAATGAGTAAAAACTCTCGAGTCAAGAACAGTAATCGAACCGCGAAGCTATCCCTGTCAAAAGAATGAGATGTCTATATGTTTCACGGCAATTTAACAGGTTTTAGGTCAATTTCATAGTGAGTTATACGAAGCCAGGCTAGGAATACAGCTTGGACATTTATATTTACATTATTTCAACGAGCCTACTTTTTATTCCTCCTTATATATTCAATAAACTGTACTCTGTTAGTTTAATGTTGTCACCTCCGGGGTATTCGATAGATTCGGTTCTTTGAGCGAATCACACCCAGCACTCCTAGATCTAGATAATACATAGATAGAGCTAAATAATATGACTGTAGCATGGCGAAGGTGTTGTCACAGAGAGTGAGAAAACAAGAGTGCCTGCCCTTCCAGCCATTAGTCCAGTGTGGCCACCGTTAGACCGGCCACCGCGAGGCCATTAAAATAACAATGCTAGAGCGCGATTTTCCGGGCTCTTGATCAGAGAGCACAGAATGGGGACGAAGGGAAAAATCAAATGGTAAGGAAGAAGATATGACAAAATCAAAACCTCTAATAGTTGTAAAGAATAGATACAGTGCAGGGCAAAGCAAGAAAAAGTAAAAAAAAATAATACATGTAATTGATCCTGAATTATACCAGCGATTATAAAGTGTTGATCTATTCGCGTGTACAGTATTTCCTTCTTATTCTTCATGCTTACAGCATGGTCTACTCTCTACCTGTCTGTCTGAGTCTGTCTCTTTCTGCCTGGCGTCTTTCCCTTCTCTCTCTCTCTCTCTCTCTCTCTCTCTCTCTCTCTCTCTCTCTCTCTCTCTCTCTCTCTCTCTCTCTCTCTCTCTCTCTCTCTCTCTCGTTCTATCTCCTCTACTACTCTGAACGCACAGAATGATGAGAATTATTTCCCTCTAAATTACGCAACCAATTAGCTCTCGCCTCTCTCATCTCATCTTCCACAGTCTACATATCTGGGCAGGTCGCCCGCCCGCTAATGCTAGAGCTCCGACTCACTAGAGCTCACACGTCAAGAACATTCGCAGCTGACCTGGAACGATTAATGTTTTATGGTACGGGTACGTGAGCACAAGTCCTGACCAAGAGGAATAACAAAACAAAACCAGGGCATCACAGGCAGGCTGTTGCTCTAGATAAGTAACTATATAATAATGTAACCGAATATCGCAGCAACAGATTTACGAGTTTTACCGCAAATCCTTTGTCGCCTGACAAAAAGACTTTGTATCGCGTTATTTATAGTAAACAGAGGTGAGGGCTGAATGATCTTCATCAACATTCTAAGAAAGCGGCATGAAGAAAGGTGACGAGAGGATCCAGGTTCAGAACGATCTCTTACACCAAAAATTCAGAGATATTTAAAAATATTTTTTTTTTGGCGGCAGAGTTTTTTTGGTTTTATGATATATTTCATTATTAACTTTTGAAACACACCTCTTACAAAACTTGTTTATTACACAATGTATAAAAGATTTCTCTCTTATAATAATATAAGCATTATGAGCGAAATAGTCAAAAAAAAAAGGAAAAAAATGCCTCTGGAGCGCACCGACTAGCTCTGTTAAAAAGGTTTTCTACTATGTTTTATATAATAAAATCTGGATGTCATAGTACTACCATAGATTACTGTGATATTGCTACTAGATTTAGGTCCTGCAGTTAAGCGTTACTCTTGTCCGTACCTGTTGAACTCACTCTCAAACTCGTCCATGTGTTCTATGCACTCATCCTGAAAATAGTAGTTAGTGAGTCGAACGATCTCCTTTGGTAGCAGTGCCTGGGTTCATACCGGTTATTCTGGTACGTTTTCAGATGCACGGACAAATTTCGTTAACAGTTTAAGTTTAATTTCCGTTCTCCTGATCATGGACTCTCCTTTTAATTATTAACTACTACTCTTACACCTTGTTCTCTTCTCCTCCTATGATTACTTATGCCTCCTCTTCTTCTTCTTTCCTTTTCCACCTCCACTACGTTTTCCACTCTTCTTCTTCTTCTTCTTCTTCTTCTTCTTCTTCTTCTTCTTCTTCTTCTTCTTCTTCTTCTTCTTCTTCTTCTTCTTCTTCTTCTTCTTCTTCTTCTTCTTCTTCTTCTTCTTCTTCTTCTTCTTCTTCTTCTTCTTCTTCTTCTTCTTATCCTTCTTATCCTTCTTCTTCTTCTTCTTCTCATCCTTCTTCTTCTTCTTCTTCTTCTTCGTCTTCTTCTAAGCACGTTCGAATTAGGCTAGTACGTTATTGAATTCTTCAGCGCTAGCCCAAGGTTTTTACAGTCGCCAAAACGCTATTTTAGGCTTCGCAAAGCAAAACACTGTTCTTTGTTTCTTACATTTGGCAAGCAAGATGATTGGCTGTGTAGTATTGAGCATTTTCTTCTACAGTCTGTGATCCAAAGCTACGTAGACAGGAAGATTTTTGGCCTGATTCCGAAAACTCAAAAATGTGCAATGGCCGCATCTAAATCCAAAAGTTAGTTCAAAGTCAATGTGGTTTAGCTTATAAATCCTAACCCTTTTTATCTTCTCTATGTTGTAAAGCCGCAATTTAGCATTATATAAGAATCTGTATTTGATGTCTACGACAGTTCTAAGCTGAATAAATGATGAAACCCTAAACAAGGCTTTAAAAGGAAACTACAAAGTTGCCTATTTGCCCAAGCACCATAAATAGCCACACTGCAACTGGTTTTGAGTTTCAGCCTTAGGCTATCTTTTTAATTCTCTCCAACATCTCTAATGTTTATCCTCTTGCAATCACTTAATCAATCAAAATAGCAATTTTTCATGGAGAAAAACGCTTTCATCAGTATGCTCTTTCACAATCGCACCTTGTCCAGAAAATTCGCAAATAATTTATGAATAATTTATAATGATTGTGTGTGTGCGCGTTCATGATTTTCGATACAAATTGATAATGGAAAATTTTCACGTAATTACAACACGCCTTTTGCCATCTTTAAATTTTACAAATTTATAATTGAGAGAAATAGCAAAAAAGAGGGAAAAGAGAGATAGAGAGAGAGAGAGAAAGAGAGAGAGAGAGAGAGAGAGAGAGAGAGAGAGAGAGAGAGAGAGAGAGAGAGAGAGAGAGAGAGAGAGTATGTATAGTGAGCGAGAGAGGGACCGTGCGTGACATAAATCCTCGGACAAAGTCTTCTTCGTTGTTAAGAAAGCAACAATTATCCTTACATTAAAAAACTCAATAAAGTCTTTTCACTGTTTTTATTTTGCACTGCTTAGGGTTGATCCAGTTATCTCTATAATTAAAACAAACAAGCAACATCGTTTCAACGCTCTGATAAATATACTATACACTTTACACAGAATGAAGAAACGAAAAACTTCTGTTACCACTGACACACAAAATAGAGTTTATTCTTTTTCGCGCAGAGCATAATCGTCTCCCTTGTTTTTCCCTTAAGGTACTGCTATGACATATTCACCTTTGGTAAACAATAATCCTAAGCTATGGAAATGTCAACGAGATAGCATTACTGTTATCAGGCTAAAACGAGTCAGTCTGGTTTTCAGTAGCGAAACATCACATAACATGCAGCGGCATAAACCATTAAAACGTTGCGACATTTTTAGTTGAGTATACTTGCATCGCTAGTTACTGTAAGTGTCTTACCCAAAGGCCATTCCTACGTTACAAAAACCGAACATTTCGGCAGGTCTATAATCTAAGAAGATTGTGTTGTTTTATATGACCTTTTTATTTTTATCTTTGTTTGCGATGAGTAAACAAACAAAACAATAAAAAATTCTCCATAGAAAAAATATACACTAGTGAATGGCTGATCTAGGCAGCATTAGAAAGCGTTTGGATTCTTTAAAAACGATTCGATTTTCTACTGGTATGAACACAGCTTGTCGTGTAAAGGGACCAATTCTATGACGACAAATATACGTCCACTGCCAATGATTGATATTGCACTTTATAAATACGTTAACTTTTCACTTTCCACCATCAACTTAAGTTGAGGGTTTGGATCGATAAAATGGAGGGTTGAAGCAAAACTTACAAGCAGTCGAAATGTTGGGAGATGTCAATGACAATCAGGAAAGGCAAATCACCGTCCTTATTAAATAACATATTTTAATACCAAGGCATATACACGCAACTTTTCTATCTCTTTTTTCCTTACCAAAATATTGCACCGAAAACAACATAAGAATAATGGAGCACGCTTATAAAAATTGTTTGACAAATTTCCAAAATTCCTTTGAAGGTACGGACTAACTTCCTTTACCTTAAAAAAAAAACAAACCCAGCGCAGTCAAATCTTAAAACAGGAGGTGAAATACGTAAAACTTAAACTGATTTCTTCCATCACTTTACTGACACTGCGGTTTCTTTCCTGATCATTCAATAGGAAAAATATCGATTTTCCTTCGCAACAGCCAGTGGCCCTGTTTTACATAAATGAACACATCTATGATAATGGAAATTCATAAACACAAACCTCATAGATAGAAGCTGCCTTTAGTACAATTTAATCAAAATAAAAATAAGGCGGCTCAATACTTCACCACAACACAAAACCGGGGAAAGCTGACCGATTTAAAAAACAATATTACAAACTGAACGTCCGGCACCTACTTCAAATTTTGGGTTTTCTTGGTTTAATTAATTTACCCAACGCGAATACCGACGACGAAAAAGTAGAGCAAAATAATTCGAAAACACATCAAGAAGCCGCCGAGAATGAACGGAGAAAAACCAGCTAGCATCATTCATCAACCACTGGCTCTCTAGATTTAGGTGAGATCGGGAATGTCAGGCACTTGGGACAGGATATCCTTGCGAGCATAATGGCTCCTCTTCTCTGATATATTACGTCCGCTAAGTCACGCGAAGGATCTAATACGGAGACTGGAGCCAGAAAAATAAGGTGAGGGTACAAACAAGTAGTGCGCCCTCACAGCGCCAGGTAGGTAAGAAAGCGGTCACAGGAGCAGTGAGTTGGGTACACCGATGGGTACATCAGCCTGGGGGATGGTGGCAGACGCTGGTTTGCGGCGTCCTTTGCCTGGTCTACATCAGTACGATGACTGCTGCTGCAGTAAGTACAGCAACTGGCAGCACGGTGGTACGGTACTGACTGACTGACTGACTGCAGTAGCCTGTTTGATGTCGGGCCGGGATCTGAGTTAATGGAGGCACTTATTAATGTTCTCCACTGGCTCACGCGAGGCAGATTGTTTGTGTGTGGGGGAATAGTTTGTTGGGAAATGTCAGCGACAGATGGAGAGAGAGAGGCAGGTAGGGAGACAGAAAAAGCAAAAGAGCGACAGAAAAAGAGGCAGAAAAGCAGAATCAGCAACGGAATTAACTGAAAGAGAGAGAGAGAGAGAGAGAGAGAGAGAGAGAGAGAGAGAGAGAGAGAGAGAGAGAGAGACAGAGAGAGAGAGAGAAACAAAGTGAGAAAAGAACAACACAGTAGATACCGACAGGCGTACACGCGCATTAATCAAAAAAAGACAATGAGACGGACCCTGAGATAGAGAAAGGATAAGAAACGGTGGATCAGCACTCTTTTCCATAGTGATAGCAACACACCCACACACCCACACACAGGAATAAAGAGACACGGGCGTCCTAAAGTTACAACCAGCATGGCCTTGAAATGAAAAATTATTTGTGGAGTATTTAATCGTAGAAGCGGGCGGTTTTAATAGAGGAGGAATGAAGTATGGGTCTGTAATAAATACCTCTCTCTATTTCTCATTCTCTCTGTCTGTACCGACCTATCTAACTATCTTGCTTGGTTATTCTTTGCTTTGCTGCATGCAAATAAACGCGTACCTAACAAGTTATCGCACAGCCAGTGTAAACAATATCAAGGGAGTCCGCGAAAATAATACAATCACATTCACCTGACTTGCAGGTGAGGTCTTGACAAACGCCTATTACAATAAACCTTAATACTTTGGGACACTCTTAGAGTGAAATCCTAGGGAACTGTGACACCTTTATGTTCAAACATACAAAAATTTTGGGATAACCAGGCAAATTATGTGGAACAAATGATTAGGATATCAAAAAATCTTTTTTTTTCGCTGTGTAATTTGCTTTAAACGTTTTTGTTTTAACAGGGTGTTACTGTCATGGTGAGCATTAGCATTGCGCACTATCAATTCAAAATGCAGCCAGTCATGAAAAGTTTCTATGAAAAACATTTTCTTTTTATTTATTTTCCATGGCGGATATGTAACGAGTCTTTTTCGGTTTTGTGTTTGTTTGGTTTCTTGTTTTTTTTTTTTTGTTTTTTTTTTTTGTTTTTTTTTGTTGCTATTTGTTGTTTTTTTTTCGGAGGGGTGGGGGAGGGGGGGGAGAGGGGGTGGTATTTCAAGCTAGAAATTAAAAAAATTCTGAAATTAGGAATTGTTACTTTTTTAAGAGATAGTTCTTTTATTCCTCATTCATTTTTTTTTTAATCAGAGGACAGCTGTTTGATCTGAGTGATTTTTTTTTTGTTGTTTTTTTTTCCATGCCTCCCACTCCAAAAACTAGATTCAGTCTGTGTACAATAAAATATTGTCAAGTAAAAACAAAATTTCTCGAGTGATATGAGCTATCGGCTGCCGTGATCCTTGAATGTTGATACAATTTAAATAAATTTTGTGGATAAAAAAAAAAGAAAAAAATTGTGAGAATATAGCTTCTGGGGTATTAAGTATACCACGGTTTATCTTCCAGATTTTGGCTATCTGGAAGTTTCAATGAAAGTAATGCAAAGCGTTGCAGAATAACCAATTGCTGTTGATTATCAGATCGTGGTTTAGTTCCATGTACTCTGCTTAAAGACTATGAGATATTAGGTTTACACCTTGATTGCGGCCAATAATTGCAAACAGGTGAAATCAATCATAAAAAGGTGGAGAAGACGAGAAGAGATGAGGAAGGAAGAGAGAAAAGAGAGAGATGGAAGAGGGAGCAAAAGAGAGAGAGGTAGAGAGAAAGAGAGGGATAGAGAGAGAGACAGAGAGATAGACAGACAGGTCGACCCATTTCTATTGCACTCTTCGCCAACTTTTACCTGCTTCCACAGGTAGTTGGGAGTTCGTTGTGGCATAATGTTTGCTCAGTTCTAGTGCCAATACGTTGCTCTTGTTTTTTTTTTCTTTTCTCTTTTCTTATAATTTCGTATCTTTTTGATAATCGTCTTATTCCCTCCGTTTCGGCTCTTCATTTTAGCATTGTCTGTCAGCATTAGCTCAATGCCGCAATCATATCACGAAAACCATCTTGACTTCGGAATCTAAGAGTCACCAGTGCTGGGCAAAACAGGTTTGGAGAGTTATTCGCAAAAGTAAAAAGCAGAAAACAGGGGGAAAAGTTAGAGGGAAAGAGATGGAGAGGGGACTAAAGGAAAGGAAAAGAGAGAGCTAGAAACACTTCATATAAATTTTTATAGTCAGAAAGACTTAAAGAGGGAGACTGACAGAAAAACAGGCAGAAAAAGCAAAATGAATCAGGCTATGAACGATATAGAATACATTAAGAAAGGATAAAGAGAGAAAGAAAAATGGAAGGTGAAAAGGGAAGGGACAAAGATTTCGAAATAATTTTTATAAGGTAGATTAATTATTTGGGAACGGAAATATAAAAAGTCCATGTCAATACCTCATGTAACGTGATCCACACAGGAGAAAAAACTACTTTGACTTCATTTGCAACTGTCCAACAAAAATCTCACCAAAACTACCACAACTGTATTCATCTTCATTTCTAATATCCTCTGGCTGCCGCTTAGAAGATGTTCCGTTGCCAGTTGTGTTATTTGCTTCTATCTGTGTCTAGCTAAACTGCAGAGCCACTGTTATTGCAGATCATAAAAGATGAAAAGAAAGACGCAGACCAGGTTCTGAGCACAGCGGCCAATGAAATTATTATGCCAAGCTGTCTGACGACCATTACCTATACAGAAAGC
>JAWDGP010002895.1:1585000-1592500 GCA_033675545.1 Elysia crispata | reverse complement strand
AACATAGCCTTACTGCGGATGACGGAAGATAGGGACAGGTGGAGAATCATGATCGCGGATGTCTGTTCCAGACAGGGCATTTGAGAAGAAGATCATTCCCAAAACAGCTCTTTAATCACAATGTAATTGTCTAATCGTTTAGCATAAGGCCAAAATAAGAAGAAAAAAAAGGGCTGCACATATTTAAATCAAACCTGCTCCTAAAAGCTAACAAGATTCTGTCCCCACATGAACGGGTTCTCTTTGAACTAACGCAGCTTGATTCCACATTGTCACCTGTATCGTGCTGTTCCAAGCCTATAGACGAGTCAATACAGCACACCTGGGGGGACAGACAGGACTGGCCTCCAGGTCTGACCTCATGTGCCCCGCTGATTGGCAGCTGGACCTTGTTTAACCTGCAGACATTTCACGGGGATCCCGAAGAAATGTAATAAGAATTGGAATGTTTGAAACCGTCTAAACAGGCTGATGAAGAGAATGAACAATGGAAGAATGCTGCATTGACGACCTAGCTTGTGATACAATCGATATTTTCGTTCTGTTCTTTGGTTTGTTTAGTTGCTGATGTTATAAGCACGAATGAGAAAGAATGTGAATTAAGAAACCCATGTGGGGGGAACTTGATTAACATTGCGTTTTATTGTTTACATTGATTAGCGTTCCATACGCCAGTCTTGGCCCAAAAAAAGGGTATCCGGGATTTTCCTTTTGGTTAAGCAAAATAATGAGTTACTAGAATTTTCTATTGCAATTTTAAGAGCATGATCTGGCAAAATGAACATGCAAAATTCGCACAGCCTTTTTCTATTTTTAATCTACTATCAACGCGACACTAGAGTAATTTTCTTTCTTGTGTTTGTGTGTGTCAAATAAAGAAAACAGCCGATCTTTTTAAAGACATTTTATCTTCTCAAAACTGTAAGCTGTCAACAGGACGGTCGATAAATGTACATTGTATTTGGAGCATGTCGTTGTCGGGCGGTTCTGAATGGGTTGTTTTTTTTTTTAATCTAAAACCTCCAGCAACACTAAGTTGATTGATTTAATGTAACTTCGGAAAAAAATATTTAATGTCGACAGTGACTGCACAATATGAGATAATTCTGTAATAGTGAGACCGATTTTAAAGCTCATTTGAATATGTTTCCTTTTATGAAAGGAATTTTCACAACTGTAAATTATGGATAGAGCGTGAGCGTTACACTTGCTTTCTTCGCCATTACTTTTTTCAATTACTATCGCTTTATGCCGCTTTATGATTCCGTTTATTATTGTTTTTGCTGGTACGGTATGTTTCATCTTTAAGGATTCACACAATTACAACTGTTATTGCAGATTTTATTTTTAAGTTATTAAGGGCCGATGTTATTGTATTATCACCATAGCTACTGACTATGGCTATGGTGATCTTAAGACGTTTTAAATATCGGTATCATATTTTTTTGTGATTTGCTGGAAACTATCAATTGTTATGACAGGAGCTTACACTTTGTCATCATCGACCACTCGAACTGAACAAATATCCATATCAAGCATGCACCGTCCTTGCCTAGCACTAGCTCTGAAAGTTATGCCAGAGACAGTTATGGGTTTCCATCAAAACTGTGAAGAAGTCCCGATAAGTCTCCAGCGCTATGAGCTTGTTAAGAGATTAACGTCAAGTCGCAAACAGCGGTTAAAGCCACGCTTTCGCATAAACAAGGCTCTTAAAGTCAAATCTGAGGCTCTTGAAGGTTTCAAATCTCAGCTGATAGCGAAGTCCTAAATTCTGGTTTCACTGGATCTATCAACAAGCTTGTCCAGGGCCACACCTGCCCAATGTCCAGTATTATGGGAGGTCAGTTTAAGAGTACAGGTTACAGTCTGGTCCACCAGTATGGGGGAGACACTGTCAGGTGTGTGGGTGTCGTAGATGACTGGCCGCTACTTACTGGGGATTTAGTGAGAATCTCCGCAGTTCAAACAATACCCTGTGCATGTGGGGGACATTCCAGAAATCTGTCTTGGCGTCAGGCAAATTAGGTAGTAACGGAAAGAGGGTACTCCATGGAAGTGACACATGAAGGATGAAAGATACTAGAGGAAGGGTTTTGTTGCGAAGAATTAAATCTTCAAACGAAAGTAAGGTTTGGGAGAAGAAATATCAAATGAAGGAAAAGAAAAAAAACAGAGATAGACAAATACGCAGACACATGTAATGAAAAACGAAGATAGAACGACACACATAGAGAGTGAGAAACAGAGACAAACTCGGGATCAGATAAACACAAACGTACACAATAAGCCAAACAAGCTTATTGAAAATCTAGAAGGAAATTTTGATAGATTATACAGATATTGAGTTAGGAAAATGAATAGATCGATAGGTAATTCGACAAATATACGTCAGTAAGTTAAAGACAGAAAAATAAACAAATAGATAGATAGACAAATATTGACAAATAGATTCAGTGATCGAAAGAAAGGTATGTAGTTAGATCGATTTATGAATTTCGCTCAAACAGAAATAAGACACAAGATTAATCGCCTAGTAAACTCACAGACGCAAAAACTTTTGAATTCACCGCAATAGATTGGTCACCATATCGCAACTGTAACAAGATAAAATGTTCTAAAACCGACGGCTTACCAAAATCAATTTTAAAGAGGTAACGTTATTTATCAAGTATGTTACCATCTATATTCCAATTTTATAGATCACAAAGGTACTGATTTCGTAATCAAAGACATAAGTGTTATAAAAAATAGAATATAGGCCTATGGATCACACTTTCACAAAAAGCGGTATTTCGGAAATTCTTTAAGCACAATGACGATAATGGAAATCCTTAACTTCTCCGTTATACACCACAGCTCATTGAAAATCTTAGAATTTCATCACCTTCAAATTTATACCACTAGTACCAACTCTACGAAACACGTGTACCCAACACAACAACGATCTGTATGTTTTGGCTCTCCAGACTTTCTGTGTTCACGAAATCGGAATCGATCTAGACCTGAATATCTAGACCAGATCTGGATCATTCTACTGACATACATGCAACTCTAACAGACCAGTCTCGTGTCTCTAAAGTTATAGTACCGGTCCAGTCGGCACACTCCAGATCGATAATGATTCCAAACGGCTTTGTGAAAGCATGCAGCGATTTGGCCGACAGTGCCTGCGCTGGCCGCCGCCGAGAAATCAGCCGTGGAGACTCAAATACCCCGAAACTTACAACGTAACTGTCTTTACATACTAGGCGAAAAAAAAACCGCGCGGTGTGTAATGAATAAGAGAAGGGATGGGGAGAGGGTGGAGCGAGATTTCGTGTAATCGAGATAATTTCGGCACCGACCCATTGACCCCCCCCCCCCCCCTTGAACTTAACTTGTCAAGATCACATTTTAATCATTCTGAGCGTTGAAGAGTGAAAGAGCGACCCCAGTCGAGGATCGTTCAACCGAAGTACCGGCTCGTTTGAACGAAAATTCCAATTTATTAATTATGCCTTGGGTAGAAAGTTCGTTATTGAATTTTTTTTTTTTTTTTTTTTTTTTTGGATTGGGACAAAAATAAATCGTGCGTTGATTTTAATAGATGAATTTTTAGAGAAAACCTTTTGCCAGATTAACTTTTAATAGTGTAATCCCTCAATTAATTTTTGTTTTTACAGTACAAAATAGTTTCAGTAACAGCTGTTCTTCACGGGATAATGAAAAAGAGCCATGATTCATTCTACGTACACTATGGTACCTCAGTTGTTGTTTTTTTTGTTTTTGTTTTTTTACATGAAGCATCATAAAACTAAACAAAAAAAATTAATAAAAAAACGCCTGCAAACCCTAACGACACGATTTCATAGCCATTTTCAAAGATTCAAGAACATTTTGATAAACCAAAAGACTAGAAACCGAAAACCACGGATTTTACCAGCTTGTAGGGAAGTTAAAAAATTAACTCGAGCACTGGAGGTGTAATCCATTAAGTGCCAAGTGTCAACAAACCTGGGCCAGACATTCAGTGTGTTCCGTTCGTTTTTTTTTTAACCAGCTAAAGTATTGCGGGCTTAAAGAGGATTTAATGTACATACATAAAATGAGAGCTTAATTCCGACACTGTAGCTACATGTTTAACTTTGTAATCACTTTACGACAGTCACATGTGACTGAAGCCTCCGTCCGAGTTAGGGTTAGAGAGAAAAAAAAAAGGAGGGGGGGGGGGGAGATTGAGTTCTATATTGGATCTTAAACTAAAGCGTGGAAACATGTCAAACGAATTATTTTTTTTAATGCATGTGGAAAGTTATTTGAAAGAAAAAAAATGGTATGGTTATGATTATAATGTTAATAGATCACTTTGTTTTGTCCAAAACTTGTACAGAATAAAGCTGCACGTCAAGGGTTGGGCTGTTTGATCAAGTAAGGTCCAAAGATGAGGAATTCATAGCCAACATCCAACATGTCATGTGACACGCAATCTTACTGAGCAAAGTACGGATTTGAAAAAAAAAAAGGCGGGGGGGGGGGGGGTGGGGGTGGGGGGGGGGGGGGTTGGAGGGAGAAAGAGAGAGAGTATAGCACTCTTCCAAAAAGAGTAGATATAAAGAAGGCAAATAATTATTTAACAACCTGCTTAAAGAGACGATAGTATTAAATCTTGTTTGGAATTGTGATCGAGGACCAAGTATTGAAGTAGGTAAACTTGGTATCACGTAACTACAATTGGTCTTAGTTTAAAACACTCGAACAACAAAAAGGGCAATGCACACCGTAAGCTGTTGCGTCGCTTGCGAAAGATAATTTTGCTTTAAAGTTGGAAGAAGTCAGACCGGATATATTAATTTTGTCATTTGAGCTTAAAGGGAACTACTGTTGCATTGACAGGGCGGAAAACCTAGGTATGGGGCATAAAATTTTACAAAGTGTTTCGATTAAAATTTTTAAGTATTCGATTCATCGAAAATTTTTAAGTATTTGATTTCCGCTGTTAAACTCATACCATTTACATTAGTATGAAAAAAAAATTAATAAACTAATGGATAAGTCAATAGAAAGGGCACTATTATATGCAACCAGCATGCCGAATTATGCAGTACCACAGAGAATACTTACATATATACACCAAACATGTATGAAGTAAAAAAAAAAGACATAAAAAAAACAAGAAAGAACAACGATGAACTCTCAAGACAGCAGCATTCAGGAATTCAGGGAGTTAACTATAAAGAAAGGTAATTTTTTTCATTCTTTCCTTTCAGTTTTCAAGCAATGTTGGAACGGCTCGAATTAATAAAACTAAAAATAACTTTTCCGTAGATCGTCAACTAATGCCTTTGGTGTAATTACGATATATCGTAGTCTCAATGCTTTTAATCATAAGCGCCACTGGGTTATTTTATCATTATTGATAAGGCCCACTGTGGCTGTTTCCTTTATAATTGAAATTGCGCAGTGCTTGTCGGTCGCGATGGTGCTTTAAGTTAGCAGTTCGTCGCCTAAACCAAACCAGTTTTTCTCGTTTTAGAGCCCCTTATAATGTAGAGATACGTCATGTTCAGCTTTGGCAGTGATAACCGATCAGCAAAGCAAACAACAAAAGGGATAAGATGTCTCAAGGCCAAGATATAACCTGAAAAAGATACACTTTTGTAGTTATTTTGAGAAAACCTTTCTTTTTTTTTTTAATGTCAAACATACGGAATCTACGAGGAGATATCGGTGTTTAAAAAAACTAATCACATAATACCAAAAAAAAAAAAGTTTGTTAGAACGGCTCGGGTCTAGTTGAATTATCTCAAAATGCCACATAACTCTATTTTTAGGGCCAAGGTCTTCAAACATCCGCTGTTACTAAGCTTCACAAAATTGCCAAGCTAAACCTTTTTTAATCTTAAATTTCTTTTCTTTTTTTTTTTCTTCTCTATTCTCTCTAAACATTATTCCTATAAAATTTTCATCTCACTTATTGGCTGAAAGGTACAAGACAAAATAAAGGGAAAGGCTAGATAGGAATTGGAAGGATAACCACGAAAAAAAAGAAATAACCTGTTTCTCAGCTTTACAGGCTACCACAGACTGGGCTGGAGGTAGGGACAATTGCCTTGCATGACTCATTTGATAGACTGCACCCAGTGACTGTGACTGATAGTGACTCGCAATAGCGAATACGCGAGACTTTTTACGTCGACATTCTCTCCATCTTAACACATAATTTCATTATCAAGCAAGAGGTCTATATCTTGTTCACAGATTGGCTTCCCCGATCCCCTATTTAGGCTGATTATGATGCTGTTTATTGTAACACATTCAATATTTCTTTGACAAATTCAATATTTCTTTGAATAAGTAACGGCAGCATAAGAAAGTATAGATGCAAAGTGCAAAAAAAAAAAATATCAATGTGACGGGATGCAGGTGAATAGGCAGCATTCAATTGCTATAATATACAGAAAAAAGATAAACACAGGAAGAAGAAAAAAAAACAGTCTCGTCCTAATAAAATGCAGCTTGTGGAGGTGGGCAAGCAAGGGAAAGCACTGGGGCAAATCATGGGCTGCACGACACTCCAACTTACTGCTTGCGGAGTTACGAGCCTTGTCTGCCGTTGCACTGACGTCGGTCTTGCGACCATTAGTAGCAGCAGAAGCAGCGCTCCAGGCTGGCTTTGTCGTGTTAGTTTTAGAGGCTGCTGAGTTAGTCCCTGACCTAGGCTTAACGGGTTTTACAATGACTGGAGACGGGGTGGACTTTCTAGAGGAGCTGCCAGTCAACGTGGCGCTGCCGTTGGACAGGTGAATTTCGATAGAACGGGCCGGGAAGGAGAGAGGGGCTGACGAAGAGGTAGGAAGGGCAAAAAAAAAAAAAAATAATAATAATAATAATAATAGGGAGGAATTAAAACCCTTGCTCAAAGATAATTTATCAGTATAGACGATGACAAAAACAAATTAAAAAATGAAATAAGAGAAATATCAATTTTTGGTAAACTTACAAAAACCTAGAAAGCACGAAAAAAAAAAAAAGAAAATAAGACAGAGCTTGGAAAATTAGATTTAAAAAAAAAAAGGAGTTTACAATGTCTGGATAACTATAACAAAACCGATGAGGTACAGACTCCAATATCTGGATATTTCTATGAATTAAATCTTGGGCCGTGCAGAAAACATTTTAAGCCATGCTCATAAATATAACAAGACTGAAGGAAAAAAGATAACATGGTATTCTTAATCATCGAAAAAAAAAAAATAAGGAGAGAAAACAAATAAAAAGGGGATAAGATTAAAACCTTTTTTGTTGGCATCCAAAAATCTCAAAACATGTCAACATTTTATTCAAAATAAAAAG
Organism: Elysia crispata; assembly: GCA_033675545.1. Classification (NCBI taxonomy): domain Eukaryota; kingdom Metazoa; phylum Mollusca; class Gastropoda; family Plakobranchidae; genus Elysia; species Elysia crispata. The sequence continues at coordinate 1,585,168 of JAWDGP010002895.1, read as the reverse complement.
AATTTTTTCTTCCCTTTTTTGCGTTGAAGCATTTTCATATTGATTAACCTTTTACAAAAAAAAAAAAAAAAAAAAAAAGGGGGACTGCATCTTTGAGACAGCTGGGAGAGAATTTCATTTAAAAAAAAACAAAACAAAAAAACAGAAAATTTCCAGCAGCAATGAATA
>JAWDGP010002895.1:1532500-1577500 GCA_033675545.1 Elysia crispata | reverse complement strand
TTCTCTTCTCTTCTCTTCTCTTCTCTTCTCTTCCCTTCCTTCCACCCCCTTACCCCCTCCTTCACCCTTCTTACTACCTCTCTTATTACCTATCTTTTCTTCAAAGGTTCCTCTTATTTCATCCGTGCAATATGAATGTGGCAGTTAGGTAGTTGGCATAGACCTCACACAGATTATCCCCCATAACCTTGGCCATTAATATCAACCGGAGCAGACCTACACGCTCAGCAGTAATATTTCTGGCTATCATTTTATATTCATGCATTCCAACAGTGAAGAACAGAAATAGGGAACAGTTTTACATTAAAGATTGATTTTTAAACAAATAAAGACAGAAGGAGAGAGAGAGAGACAAATAACAAAATTAATGACAGTTAGAGAAAGAAAAAGAGAGAAAGACTAACAGATCAAGACAGACGGAGAAGAACACACAAAGAGAGGCAAACATAAAAAAAGACAGTGAATGAGAGATGGACGATGAGGGAGAGATGGAGAGAATGAGAGAGAAAAAGGTTTTTAACTGGTCTAGGTTGAAACTCACGTCAGAACTATATTTAGCCTGATATCTTTATTTTCTCAGCATTTTGCTTTTTTTGCGTTGAGCGTCAACATCAAACAATAAAGGGACTGTAAGGTATTGAAACGCTGTTGGGTTTTATATATAAAAAAAAAAACATTTTTATCTCCGTGCATGTACAGACCACTTTTTGTGCACTTCCTTTCAACAATGCACTCATTTTACAAACTATAAAATAATGTTTTCTTCTTTAATACAAGATATCCCCCCTCCCCTCTCTCTCACTCTCTCGCTCCCTCTCTTTCACTCAATCTCTCACTCACTCAGACTCTCTCTCTATCCATCTCTCTCTCTCTCTCTCTCTCTCTCTCTCTCTCTCTCTCTTTTTCTCTCTCTCTCTTTCACCCTCTATCTCTCTCACTCACTCACTCTCTCACTTTCTCTCTCTTTCTCCCTCTCTCTCTCTCTCTTTCACCCTCTATCTCTCTCTTACTCACTCACTCTCTCACTTTCTCTCTCTTTCTCCCCCTCTCTCTCTCTCTCTCTCTCTCTCTCTCTCTCTCTCTCTCTCAATTTGTTATAATTCACTCGACTTATTCGTATATTTTGATGCTTTTGCATTTTTCATCACCCTAATTATGCGAAACAACCGATACCTTTATTTTTTTTACCAATATCAGCCAGTTTCGAGCTATAATCATTTTACTGCTCTGTTATAGGATGAGGAAAATAAACCTTGAAAGAAATGACTCTGACTCTTATTCAGTTAAATCCAGTGTCCATTTTCTTATCTATATTGGACTTACTAAGTTAAGCTATAAATGGATTTGCTTACATATCTATTATACTTTATGTTTTGCTCTTGGAATCAACCGTGATGTACCAGCTAAGCTGGGATGTTTGCAGAGTAGCGGATTATTTACATCAACTCTGTTATTCATGCTGATCTGGTTAAGAATTCCGTGGTCTTACAATAGGCAGGACGTACGGAAAAAAGGAGCAGATCAAAATCGGGAGTAGAAATTTTCAAACGGGAGAAGAAGTTGATGTAGCGGAAGTGATAAGCGTGGAATTCGATACTAATGATGGTGATGATGGTTTTAAATAATAAAAATAGTTACCATCAGTCGGCGTTAATGGAGGCGATGATGATAAAAACGACTTATTATAACGGTGTACGTTACGAACGACCACACTGGTTTTCGTCTTAGCCCTAGATTAGCCATAACTCTTTTCAAATCGCTCGTGGCCATCTAACGAACGGAATGTTTCTCTCCAAACCTGGATCTTACTAAAAGCAGGAAGCAGCAACACTGCAGTTACTGTAGTCCAGGTCAAACACTGACAGCTGAACCAATTACAACATACGCGTAAATTAGCAGGGATTTGTAATTTTGTGCAACCTAAGACACGTGCGGGGGTGTTTGGCTTACCAACTGAGGCATACATAGACTTAAGACCTCCGTGGGAGCGTCTTTCACAGTTGATTTAGATCGAACTGACCAGTACAGTAACGTTGCTGGTTTGCGTATAGGTAAAGTGGAGTCCATCTTGGGCAGAGAAAGAGTGAAAGGAAGAGGGGGAATGAGAGAGAGAGAGAGAGAGAGAGAGAGAGAGAGATAGCCAGAGAAAATAAGAGAGAAAAGTGAGATATGAAAGTGAGAGTGAGTAAAGCACAGAGAGAGAGAGAGAGGGAGAGAGAGAGAGAGAGAGAGAGAGAGAGAGAGAGAGAGAGAGAGAGAGAGAGAGGGAGGGAGGGAGAGAGAGGGAGAATTAGTTAAAATTAATGTGAAATAAAAGTGCTTCTATGAAAAGACAACCCAAGCAATAACTAGGAAAAAATAAAAGAAGGATCTGCAGTGGTAAAGTGTAAAGTGTAAAAGAATCCATTAAAACTGTATGAAATACTGTATCGTGCGATTGCATACACAAATTCTTGCAATACGGAGAAAGAAAAAAAAAAAAAGGAAAAGATACGAAGACAGATTTATCGTTTCTTACTTTTATACAATAAACTACTTAATAGTATTATATTCTATTTTTGTTTTATTCGAAAAATTCTAAGAGTAATCCATTTTTTCTTATAAAATTCGTCGGCCAACTTGACTCAATATTATTAGTTCGTGCTTAATACCGATAGTTACGAATTCCATCTTAAGAACTGCGGCCGAGGTTAAAATCGACCTAGAAAAGCCATTCGTAACTTTTTGTTTTCCATTTTATTTTTGGTTGTAATGCCGGCCGACCAATCGCTCAAGGCTAGGCAAGAAAACATGTTTGGCATGACAGTTAGAGAATCTAGTTATCAACGCAGCACAGACTGTTCCATTGCAATGTTGGGAAATATAAGTTAAATTGGTGCCGACTTGTCGGAGGAAATTTGCCAATGTACTCTCAAGTTTGAGCCATACGGAAGAAGTCTTCAAAGTATTTTTTTGTTCATTATGGAACCCTAAATGACTTATGATAAAAGTTATATCTTATTGCCTTAAAACATATAATGTAAAGATTGTGTGCAAATTGTAAAAAAAAACCAAAAAAACATATTTTGGTTGTACATATAATTTTAACAAAATGTTTTGTTGTTTTTTGTTTTCTTTTTGTTTTTGTTTTTGTTTTTTATTTTTTGTTCATATAAAATTCACAAATGCAGAGAAAAATAGAAAAATCTCACTGCAAAACATACACACACACACTTAGCACTTACAATCCTCTTTATTTTGTAACCTGAAATATTTATTTTTAAGAGCGAAAAACGGATAAAAAACACCGACAGCGCTGATGATACTATGTAATGAACACCATGTAGCCATCAAACTATGTGCTAGCGACATAAAAAGAAAAAAAAGAAAGAAAATGGAAAGTCTTAAAAAATTCTTTGAAAAATTTTGCATTTCCTAGGCTTAAGTTTCCCTAAGATGGAGACGGCTATTGTAACGCATTACAAAAAAAAAAAAAAATGCTTATCGCAATGAAGACAAGGCACTGTGTAGACGCAAGTGCTTCTGTTCGGATAAGTTAACAGCCTCTCAAGATATTACAGATTGTAATACAGAGAAGAAAAGAACTAATTAAGGTTAAATGGCTTTAAAAGTGTAATGGATGAGACACGAAGAAGCTACGGTGAGTTTAGATTTACCAGTGATCTCTTTTACACGGAATCAGGTCATCAACGATTTCTGAGATAAAAGGCAGTGTTGCTGTAACGAACTACAACTGCAGGAAAGATAGATCCCTGCGATCTATAAAACGGGTTCTTATATTGGAAAATTATTTGAACGTCTTTTCACTACAAGTGGTCTTTCTGCTTTGCGATTGAAAGCTAACTACGTATAAATCTGATGGTACACATATAACGGAAAATTGTATTTTCTTCCTGTTCTGTCAATTCGATTATTTTACTTGAAAAAAAAAATGATATGACGCTTTCCAAGACGAATATCGTGTTATCAAGATGAACGCTATAGGCTAATTCCAGCTAGTTATCTGGTCCCTGGGTCCTGCCAGGGAGCAACGCCAGACTGAAATTAGAGGGAAAAAAAAAAGAACTACTCCTGGGGATAGCGCGAGTTCAAACTGTTCCATCTGGCTCACTTGTTTCCCTGCTTATTTACTTTGAGGAAATGAGAAACCCAAGTCCAACCCACTGAAACATGGAGAGAAGGAGAGAAAAAAGGCTGTGAGGCCATCTCTGTCACATTGCTAAGACGGAACAACTCAGGCAAGATAAAGACGCTCGTTTTAAAAATAGGTAAATGATTTTGTGTCATGGAAGAAACAGAGCAAAGTAAAGAGGTGCAGAGAAAAAGAGAGAGAGAGAGAGAGAGAGAGAGAGAGAGAGAGAGAGAGAGAGAGAGAGAGAGAGAGAGAGAGAACCAGTGAGCTAAGAGAAAAACCAAAAGAAGAAAAAAAAGAAACCAGGGAAAGAGAGAAAAGGAGTAAGAAAAAAAAAAAGAGAAAGAGAGAGAGAGAGATAGAGAGAGAGAGAGAGTTTTTGTTTCTTTTTCTATTAAAACAAAAACGAAATAAAATCCTCTTCTGTACTTATGTACCGAAACACGCCATATTATGTCTCATCTGATTTTTTACTACGCAATATATAAATCTGTTAAAGAAGCAGATATCTACATACTTATGGTATGAAAAAAAAATACGATTCTGGCCGCACAAAATGATCATGTAATTATGGGAATCATAAAATAAAAAGGTTTATAACAATTAAGAAATACGAGAACAGCCTTAAAAATTATTGTCAAGAAGTCTATATAGGTGAAAGTGGTCTAAAAGGTTTGATGGTGACCCAGTTCTTGCACAGAGCTATCGGTATAACCATTACTTTCTGTAATATATAAACGACAAGCTTTCCCAGCTCGCTCTCTGAAAAGGGTTACATCAAAATTATGTATAGGGACATGATTTAAAAGTAGGAGTTTAAAATTTTTTCAGGTCCCCAAAATCTCCCGCGGAGTCTTTTACGAGAAATGCACATGTGTATACCATGTTGTGAAGGTTAAAGTTCAGCATACACCAGGAAGATCTAAGATCACCAAATAATCATAATTAATGAGACTCCACTCGGTGCCACAATGCCTTGATATTCTTTGCTATGCTTCGATATAATCTGCACAAAAAATGTTTTGTGCGCTCTGAAATTATGCACTTGGCTCGCTGCATATTTTCAGTTTTATTTTGGCTAACGACATGTTTCTCTCAGAGTTGAATACTGGGCAGTGTTAATCGATTCATCCCTTTTACTTTTTCTTTCAAGCTCTCTTTCGATTTATCATCGAAAGAGCAAGGCAAAGGTCAAAAGCGGATGAATTGGAAGAACGGTATGAAATATCTGGCTTTCTGCACCGGTGCCTCGTCATAATTATGATTGTGGGTATAATAAACCTATTTATTATACATTGCTTTTTTTCCTATATGTGCTCTTGAGTTGTGCATAATATGTTGAGTAATTATGATTATATTACTTAAAGATAATCATGCACATGAGAGGCGATATAAAAGAACATTGAAACTGGCGCGATATAATGGCCAAAGCTTAAAAGAAGAATCTTTTTTTTTTTTATAAAGAGGTAGAAAAAAAACTCACAAAGTTGAAAAAAGAGAACAAAAAAGGATAAAAGTGATCATATATTGTTTACTTGCAAGAAAATAAAGAATAAAAAACAAACGCTAAACTCTTGGGCACAACTATATATAAGTCCAAGGACCCGTTGTATACACTGGTAAAAGATGGAATAAAATAACTTAAGGTGTAAATAATCACCCAACTTGGACTTATATGAACAAACAGCACAACATTTGAAATTACATTTAAACGTTTCGAATAAAAATTGGCTTCATCAGTAGGGACTAGTGACATTACAAATAATAGGGAATGGGGATCAAATGGGCAAAGATATGATCTAGAAAAGGCAACAATACTTTGAACGTTAGTTCTAGAGATGCAAGGCATAGTGTCGATGGGCCTTGAAATGAATGAAAGAAATAACCAACCGCTTTAGTGCGTGATGGATTGGAACTGAAAATTTTGTGAAAGAAAATAAAAACGACATGCTTGAAAGCAATTTTCTTTATCACTAGGAGGGTAATGATTCATTTTTTAGCTTAAGACAATCTTAAGCTAACAAAATGTCCTACTTTTTATTTCTTCACCTGATAAATCCCTCGTGTCAAAATTCAAGAAACCAGTTATTTTTTAAAACAAAATCTAAGCACTTGTTATGACCTCAACAGTAAAATCCCTTTTCCTTCTTCGGTGTGTAACGACCCTTTTAACCTTAAGTACGACTGTGTTTTATTGTAAAAGGAGAAGAGGAAGTATGAGAACCAAACAAAAACATCTCTGGGGTACTAAAGTTAAGCTTATAATCAGCAGAGGGGAACTGAGATTTACTACTAAGTACCGGTCTAGGCCTCGGCACCTGCATCCCATAGAGATGCGCCTGGCTTCCTGGAGTTACTTCCCGTGCCTGTTTCGACCATCTACCCGTGCAGACAAGCTGGGGCCCAGAGAAGCACCTGACGTCCTTCATCCTTTGCTATTACTGGCACGATGTTTATGCCTCTCATGGCCATCAGCCCTGTGCGCCTCGTTCTTTCTATCTATTTTCCCTTCTTGCATCGTTCTCATATTTCATCGTAATTTATTGTTTCTCCTTTTTTTTTTCTGTTTCTCTCTTTCTTTCTTCATCTTTCTCTGTCTCTGTCGGTCTGTCTGTCTGTCTCCCCCCCCCCCCCCTCTCTCTCTCTCTTTCTCTCTCTCTCTCTCTTTCTCTCTCCGTTTATATCTTTCTTTTCTCACTCTCCTCGATTCTCTTCTTCTCTTTGCTTCTTTGTTTATTTTCTGTTTTGTGTTCCTCTATAGCTTCCTAAATAATTTTACAAGTTTCTAACTATCTATCTATTTGTCTTTCCATTTATCTGTCCATTAATCTATCTATATCTCTCTCTATTCTAATCGTTTATTTCTCCTCTCCCACAGCTTTTTATGGTTATTCCCTTGCACCACCTAAATGCCCCACGTTGGACTTTACTTCACATTATACACTTCTTATTTCAAAGTCCAGACCCGCTGTAATCAACCACGTTTACCTTTCCTCTTCTTCAGTTCGACCTGTAAAGAAATGTTTTAACGTACCTATCTGCGTTCCTATGGTGAATTTCAACAGGATTCATTCGGTAAATGGTTTCAGGAAATTAGACTCTCCCGTGAGAATGGTTGTTTTCTTTTCCCATTCACCGTTTGTCGCTCAGTTTCAGATCAAAATTAATGGAAGTCGAAGAGCTATCAGAAGTCCTGCCTTAATCTAGCATTTAAGACTGATTAGTTTTGAGATCGGTATCTTTACCTTTTAAGAGAGTGTCTCTACCTCACTATTTACCTTCGGTACACACATAATATTATCTGTCTTAAATCTTTACTCTCCCATCCTCAATATTCCCACCATCAACATTCTCCGTATTAAGATCTTCTGCTATCTATCATATATTCTTATATTCTTGATGGCTTTTTTCAGCGCTAAAGGTTGGAAACACTGCTAATCATTCCTGAGCTGAAAGCTATTTTTTTTTTGTCAAAGCTAAATAACTTTTTACAAGGGGAGGGGGTAGTTTTGAAGATTCAAATAAAAAATGAAAATACTAAATCTACGTTTGAAGGCCAAAGTATCATTTTTGCATGAAAAAAAAATAAAAAGATTATTAAAAACAAACTTGCGACTTGTTTATCTGTATTCTTAAGTGTGCAGATAGGTCGCAAAGTAAATAGAAATGTAAAATTCAAAGAAGCACTGCAGTTGATATCAAATATCTTAGTATTTATAAAGCGATTTATTTATTTTTAATCTAAATATTGATAAGTTGATTGATTCAATATTGATTTTTACAAATCTAAATAACTCTGAATTGTGATATTGGGGCTAGATGTTTAAGTAAACGTGCATATCAGGGATGGAAAAAAAAAGAACTTTCGTACTAGCGTAAAAGAATACCAGTCACAAACGACTATCTTGGATCCGGCAAAAACAACAAATGAGATGCTGAAAATATACTGGAAGGAAGTGACTATGTGGAATAGATTTCAAAGATCAGCCACAAAAAGAAAAGACTAGTAAAGGAATAAACAAAGAGGAAAGTATAAAAAAAAGTAACAAAGAAAATGTTTCGGATGTTTCAAAGGTGTTTTTCTCCATTAAGCCCTGTACGCTGTCATTGAACGAACAAGCTGCACGCGTACTTCAAGTCCCGGAGAGGTGATGAAGTTTAAGAGGTAAAGCGCTGTTCAAGCTCTGTCTTTGTTCGAAACCTGGCACTTACAGTACACGGTGTGATGGGAGCAGGCGGAGCGAGAGAGAATAATAATTATGGCGGAAACTGTACCGGGAGATGAAAGTCATGGTGCCCCCCGTGGATGGTGAAGATAGTGTTGGAGCTTCCGACAGAGGTTCTCCCGATCAGGGGATATAAGATAGAAGGAAAGAAGAAAGGGAGAAAAAGGAAGGGACTGGTTTTGATCAACGTGCTTAAACCGTATAATTTTCTAACGGTTTCTTTAAGGGATGGAGAAAATCATGTCAAAAGAAACAATGGTTGAGATGGAGTAGAACTGGACTAAAAAAAAAATGAAAGATGAGAGTGGAAATGAGAGGAGGAGAGAAGAGATTGATGCATTGTATGAGGAGAGAAAACAACAGTTTCAAGAGGAAGATTGCTGGTGGAGGAGAATGGGAGAGTAAGGCAGGAGCGAGAGTGAAAGAGAGGCAAGTATAGAAAAGACAAACAGATAGATAGATAGAGAATTAAAGATCTGCGGGTGGGTGTGTAAGGAAGAACAGAAGGTGCTGGGAGGAAGAGAGGGATGGAATTCTTGGCAGCTCTAAAAATAGATTTTTCTATTTTTAACCACTGAGAGTTAGCTGTTGATGTTATCAAAAAAATGTTTGGTAAATATTTCAACATATTGCCGCTTTCTTTTTGATTGAATGGCGTAATCTGTTTATTACCAGATGAAGCACGCCTAAGAAAGAATGACAAGTGATTACATCACGAACGCTTTCACACGCAACAATAGTACGGGGATGGGGTTCAAAACTTGAACAATGCACACATTCACAGATCTGATCCCAATTTTGTCCAATCTGAACTTACCGTCAGCATCCAGGTGGTCAGCGGCGTTGCTGAGGTCCGTGATGCTGCTGCGAGCAGAGCTAACGATGCTGCTGTCAGCCAAACTGTTGGTTCTGGTGTTGGCCGCTGATAAGAGCTGCTGTGGAACAGAGAAACAACGAGAAGAGGCTTGTAAAGTTGTGTATGTTTGTGGTGGGCAGGGAGGAAAATGTGAGAAAAGACGTATCGAATGGCTAAAGACTATCGCATGTTTTCTTTGCAACAATAGCAATAGTTCTGAGTGAGAAATATAATATCCGTTTTAACTTTCTGAGTGTTACACGAAAATGCATCGGCTGAATGTACTATAACATTAATTATTTATCAAACAGCATCGACAATCTCTAAACCCTGATATAGCGGTAAGGTTCAGGCTAAGTTGCCCTGACTTTCAACAACAATTCGCTCGTGTTCAAAGAAACAAAATGTAGTAGCGTTAAGTTCTTTGTTACTTATAAAAGTATGCGATGGTTGGTGGTTCAACAGAGCCACTGACCTTCTGCTGTTTCCCCTGCAGGATGTGAGGCTCAGACATCCTCTTGCCAGGACTGGCCCCTTTGCGAGCGGCGTTAGCGGGCGACCCCTCCCTGGATATGCTTCTCCGGTTGCTGCTGTTGCTATTGTTTACTTGCTGCTCCCTCTTGGGCTGAGCTTTGGTGGCCGAGGCGGCAGTCGGCACGCCCAGCTTGGACTTCACCTTGCTCAGGTCGATCTTGGGGGGCGGCGGAGGTAGCGGTTTGATTCTCGACTCGAACTTCTTCCTCGGAGGCGTCTGGTTGCTGGTGCTGGTCGAGCTGTGGGTGCTGGGCTCATCGCCCTCCTGCTGGTTGCCCTTGTCCGCGAGAGTCGGGGGCGGGGTGTTCAGGTAGGCCGCGAGCGAGCTCTTGATCTCAGACTTTGGCTTCGGCTTCGTGGAGCCCTTGCTGGACTCTATTTGCGACATGATGTCCCCCCATTTCGACTTGGGAGGGGCCCGTTTGATGATGGGCTTTGGGGGCTGTGGTGTGATCTGAGAGCGTTTCGCGTTGTCTCCTTCCTTCCCACCACTCGTGTCGCCATCTCCGAGGCCGCCTCTGTCCACGGACGATCCCCGCCGGCTGTCTGGGGTGCCGTTTCCCTGCTGAGACCTTGAGAGGACATGGGCGTTGGAGTTTATACAAAAAATAACCCGGATGAAGACAAAATCTTAGAGAAAAAAACAACTAAAACAATATCAATTTTCATTGAACCCGTTTCTATCATACGATTATTTACCGCATGACATGGAAAAGAACAGATTATCAAATAGTTGATTTTGATGCTCAAGATAAGTACCACTATAACGTGTGCGACAATAGGATCAATTTGTGTGTTAAAGGAGCGATATAATTATAAAAGTGTGACTATTCGATCCTTTGTATCTGAATAAGAAAGAAACTTTAAGCACTGCTGTTGCAAAGCTATCGTGTCCAAACCTCACCTGTTCCCAATATCAGCAGCCGAAAGGCGTTTCTTGGGACTGTTCCCTTCCTTGTTCTTGGCGTTGTTCCTGGTCACCCTGTTGCTCTGATTCTCTCGCTCCTCCCGCGGCCGGGCTGGGACTGGCGGAGTCTTGATGTAGTCGGCCAGCCGGGAGGTCACTTTGCTCGTGTTGGGCATCTTGTGGGAGACGTTCTCGCTGCGCTTTTTGGTGATGGTCATCGCCTTCCGCTTGGGATTCCTTTTCACGGCGTCTTTCCCGCCGTCTCCCTCGTCGTCCTCGTCGGAAAAGGCCGCCGAGTTGCCGGCAACGAAGTCTATGGGAGCGTTGACCTTGAAGGAAAATTCTATGTCCTGGCAGGGCACGAGATCGTCCAGGTTCTCCTCTTCCTCCTCGTCCTCTTCCTCTTCGTCAGAGGCTTGGCAGGAGGACGGCGCGTCAATCGAAGGCGTGCCCGAGGACACTGTCGGCGCGGCGTCTCCGGTGCTGGTCGTGCTGCGGGGGGCACTGTTGGAACCGGATGAGAGTGGTCCCTGGCGAGAGTTTTGTCCCCTTGCACCGCCTCCGTTCGCAGCTGGGCGGCCGTACACCTGGTCGGCCTCGATGCGGTCGTCTTCTTCGGTGGTGGAGATCACGTCGTTAACATCCTCGGCGTTGCTCGTGTTGGGATCGCGGGGATGGGAAGCTCTAGCTTGTGTGATGTTGGCTAGTGGCGTTGAGGTTCTCTGAATTATCAGCAGGATGAGCCAGAGGGGTATAAGGTCAGTGTGTGGAAGCAATATAATAAAAAGGAAATATTAGAAGTAAAACGGTGATACATTGAGGGGTGTTTTTTAGGTAACTTTTATCGTCTAAAAGATATGATGAGATATATATGAATTAAACAAATGTAAGAAATAAAGTTGCACATTGCAGTGGAATTTGCTTTTATTACATGATACCTTTAATATATTAAATTCAATGTTTTCATTCAGAGAGTTATTAAATGGAAAAAGCGCCTTATAATAAAAGCGGAAAACTGTAATATAAGGCAATTAAGTGTATTGAAAATAAGACGTGAGAGTTAAATCTATGCAGTTTTTCCCGGCAATGCTATCTGATATGTTGGTTGTTTCAAACAAAAGACCGGCCCTTTTCTCTTTTTTTGTTCTTTTGGTTATGAATAACTTAATTGTTGTCTTTATTTTCCGTACCACTGTTCTCAGAGTACTTTGTCAGTATGCGGATAATTCATTAATGGTTGGTCCATGGGAAGGAGTAAACGCAATTGTACAGTAGCCAGATCTTGGGTCTGCTACTTTATGAAGTGGATGATACGAGGGGAAGCTACCTTAAATGATATAAGGGGAAGCTACCTCAAAATGCATCTTTAATTTTGTGTTTCTACGAGTCGCTACCCTTTAGGTTTCATATTGCCTGTTACCACTAATCAGTAATTTCGGACTTAGAGCATATTCCAACAAAAAATGTAAAAGGCGCAAGTTTTATTTGTGTCTAAACAGATGTAAATAATTATTAGTAAAAAGCTTTCAAAAAACGTAGGCCTTGCTTCACACTTTCGTGAATTTTTTTTTATTTGTAACGGCCCGAGAGTTTACTGGATACAATAATTAACACTTTCGAAAGGACAAAATGATAATTTTGATACAGTCGATGGACACCTGTGTTTGAAGTTAAATTGATGACAAGGGGTTCACATCACGTAAGCTGTCCACGAAGCTCTTTATTTCAAGTTACATGTGTAACAAAAAAACTAGGTAATTGAATAGAAGTTGACTGAAAGGTCTTGATTTTCACATTAACCTTAACCAATGATATCTATCTGCCCTCTTTTAACATTAGAATACACATTCACCGTTGCAAGGAAAAGAAAATGAACAGTAATTTAACAAATTACAACATCGGAGGAAAAAAACTTCTTATTTCATCAACATTTTTTTTTTAATTTGATGGTCGTTACGGGAAATGTTTTAGCAAATGGCCTCAAGAGAGAAACAAGAATGAAACAGCCCACATTTTATCTCAACAAAAAGATATACACACACACATATATATATATATATATATATATATATATATATATATATATATATATATATATATATATATATATATATATATATATATATATATATATATATATATATTGAGCTTACCTGATAAAACTTTTCAGGGTCTTGAACACGAGCCGTCTCGCCTGGAATGGAAATAAGAAATCAATTTTCAAATATTGCTACAAACAAAGACTTACGTGATTCTTACAGCTCAAATTATACAAGACATTCGAAATAATTAGATACATAGATCATGTGGAACTGATGATCTTGGGACTTAGTCTGACGAATGTCCACATTCAACTGCTTTCACCAAAAGCATTTCTCTCTAGGAAATTAAGAAAAATGTAATAAAATGTACGATTCAATGATTCGAAAGGCAAAAGTTGCCAAATAGAATTTTTAAATCAAACTGTTTCCAAGACGAGAAAAATAAAGGGACATTCATCGCGGTTAGCTGGTGGCTTTATTGAAATGGAGAAAACCGTTTACTTTATGGAATGGCCTGTCAGGTGAAATCTTAATTCTGTATTTTCATTCATGACAAGAAAATATTTAACTTCATATGATGTCTGCTAGAGCAAAACGGAAAAAGAAACAAAAACAATAACAGCAGCAGCAGCAGAAACAACAAATTAAGTTGCATAATAACACACAGTACTTTTCCTTCAACGCCCGTCTTTAGAGAAAGTGTGCAGGGAAAAATCACTCCACCTCAGCTTGTTCGGGAAACTTAAGTGATGTTAAACTCGTCAAAGAGTGACGTAAAAATCAATATCAGCGAGGTTGAGTAGAGAGTAGGGGACCATTTTAATCAAGAAAATTGTTAAATCAATTTTGTTTTTTACTATGAATTTGGTTGAAGACGATCTAAAGGAATGAGTGAACCATTATGAGTAGGAAAAAAAGAGAATTCTCTTATAAAGAAGAAAAGCGTCTCAGTGGCGAACGGATGAAATGCGCTCTGTGAGGCGCTTAAACTCAACTCAGAATTTCTTAAGAATGTCTGAATCACAGAAGCAGAATATAAAAGGATTTGTTTTTATCTTTTCATAAAACTTCTTTGTCCAATGAGTGAAATTGCTCCAAAAGCAATAGTATTTGAAAATTGAAATAACCTGACTGGAGTTTACCAATTTATCCCGAAGAAACTTATACAGGAATGTTCAGAACACATTTTACTTGTAGTCAGCGAAACGATTTACTGCAGTTACTGATGATTTCAATCCAGATACCTTGCTAATCTTTCAAAGTATTAAAAAGTAAGTAAAACTATCTTACTATTAAGCTAGCTAATTGGAGTCGATTACACACACTTTAAAACTGAAAAAAAAATATTTTGAAAAAGAAGTTATTATACTTGTCATTCGCATACGTGACACCTTGCATGCAATGCTGTAAAGAGTTGACCCAGCATAATCATAATTATTAATAATCTAGTCTGCGCCTGAATTGGCCCTCCAATCTGAAGTGATTGCTTTGAAACTGCCAACCTTTCAAGTAACAATAATTTATGATTATGTGTCATTCACTTTCAAAAGTTTTCTTTCCTCATGTCAGTCTTAAAGGCGAAACCTGAGGCTGAGAGAGAGGAAGACGGAAAAAGAAAGAGACAGACATATGGAGAAGGAGAGAAGTGAAGATATAGATAGAGAGAGTGAGAGAGAGAGGGAGGGGAGAGAGAGAGAGAGAGAGAGAGAGAGAGAGAGAGAGAGAGAGAGAGAGAGAGAGAGAGAGAGAGAGAGAGAGAGAGAGAGAGAGAGAAGTAGTATAGAAAAATCAACCACAAACAGTGCGTCTCGATGCGGCACCTATCGCCTTGCCGAGACAAGACCAGGCTATCCGCATCTACAAAAAATAGATGCTTCAGGAAGTGACTTTCATGCTGGCTTGAATAGACTAAGAAGTTGAATCACTAAGAACAATCAAGTCCATATTTTTACAGGACATAAACAAACTAGCCTCTAACGGATCTTAGAAAGATGCCATATGACTGAAAAGCATAAATGAATATAGAAATAAAACGTTGTTTGACTGCTTTCTTTATTTCTGGAGAGAGAGAGAGAGAGAGAGAGAGAGAGAGAGAGAGAGAGAGAGAGAGAGAGAGAGAGAGAGAGCAAGCATTCATTTTGGACGAAAATCTCTCTTTACGAGATTTGCTCCTGAAGCTTTTTATCTTCAAAGAAATCAAATGATTTACATCGTTATAGACATCATGCCGGAGAAAAATCTTTAAATTAACAATTAAAAAGAAAAAAAAAAAGGTATACCGTCAAATCCAAGTTCTTCTGGGGGAGCAAAAGTGGTCGGGTGGGCGACTCCACACCTGTCCAGCCAGTCTGTGTTGGGAGAGTTGAAGGTGAGGGTTCCAATCTCAGAGTCCGTGTCAGGGGCGTAGCCTTGTGTGATGGGAGGTTTGTAAAAGATGACAATTATTAGTTCTGGGGAGGGCATGGAGTTTTCTTAAAGTCATGTGTCTGTACACCCCTTATTATTTTATCGCTATCACTAAGTTTGAAAAGAGCTGCCCGCAAAGCAGATAAATGTTAGATATTTCATTATTAAATGATTATGATCATGACTAAGGCCTACTTGTAAGAGAAAACTGAAATAACCTCGAACAAAATCCACGCAAATCATCCTCACAATATACTCTTTAAACTCTTGGGTGATAACTATCACTTATACTCATCTATATTGGAGAAACCAATTTGTAAACTATTTAAGCATTATAGCTCTTCAAAGCTTTAATCTTAACAAACAAAAAGTTTATATGTTAATTATATATTTGACATACAGTAGCCAGGTGTAGAGACCTATGCTAATAAATCGCTGTAGATGAAACACATAAGTACCGAACTCTAAATTTCCTATCATTGAGATCGTATAATTATTATCTCGTCTTTTTCTGTCTTGGACAATGCAATATTCATAATTAACTCGAGGTGATAATGGGCGAGAGTATACATGAAACACTTATAGGAAAGAGTCAGGAGATGCAAGTCTCTACACAGATTTGTTTTTGCGACACCCGACTCAGTTATGGTATGAAACAAGAAAATACGCAATCAGAAACTAAGGTTGACACCATTCTATTTCGTGTAAGATTTTTCTGGGAATCGAAACTATGGGTACGTTACACTTCTCTAAGAACCAGATCGACATTCTCGGTAACAAACCTAAGGTATAGTAGAATAAACATTTTAACACACAATATTGTTAATGTTATTAGTGCACTTTAACATTAATTATAAGGTGAAAAGCATGCCTGTGATGGCGATAGTCATAACATCGATGCACAAACTATGGAACATTCGTGCCACGGAGCAACGAGTACTCACACACAAACCTTTGAAATGAAAACAATAACAATACGCAAATCAAGAAATAACTATTTTAAAAAAAGAAAAACAAAGTTAAACACCGGAAAAGACGTCGCCTTTCAAAAGCGTTGAATGACCCTTTATAAATGACATAGGCTACAAACGAAAGGGTTTTATCAGAAGATATGTAAAATATTGTTATTTTATTTTTAAACGTTTTGTTGTAAAAATGATTATAGAGATAAAAATATCAAAATATTAATTTGTTTTACCTTTTAAAGCATTTGCGTCTTTTAATGTTGTAATTCATTAGATATACATAAGTATAAAATGAGAGTGTAAAAATTCAAATGACTTGGGGGAAAAACACAACAAAAATAAAAAAAAGCCACAATCTACCTAAAGAAGTACATGCAGCAAACACATCCACACACACCCACACACAGTCATGTACTCAAACGTTATAGGATGCAAAAACACATACATAATTTTCGTTAAAACAAAGTAGGAGTTAGTAAATGACATAAAGAAATGTAACCCAATAAAAATGTAAATATAAAAAAAAATTTATTGATATTTGAAAAAAAAATCATAACTATAATTGATGAAAAGAGCCTTCAGTTCTTGAGACCAAACATCAAAATTAGAGCACTGAGTCAGATTACAGATGGACCAAATGAAGGCAAACAATTCTAGTGAATCTGTCAATTTATTTTCAGCATGTATATTTCGATTCGTTACATTTGTGAAAGGCTAAATAAAGGGAGGTGAGAATGAATTTTCTTCCATTACATTTTTTTTTTGGCCGATTATAATAAAAATTGCAATGATTGCTTTAAAGCTTCTTAATGGTGAAGATATTGTAAATAAATTGTTTTTTTTTTAAAGTTTTTGTCTCTGTTTTATTTGATAAAAATCCAACCAAAAATCAAAATATTGCCTAGATGCGTGGAGATCTAAACCATAGCCCAAATTAATTTTTAAATCCTTTTTGTATGCCTTAAAATACGATTTAAACGAGGAATGAAAGACCGAGACTCAGCTATCACCTACTCTGTACAGCTAATTGTGCTGTCATTCTATAAGAAGAGGTGGTGATGGATATTGGCTAAAAAATGGGTTCATAATTATTATTAAACATGTTATGCCTTTAGAAGGTACCCACCCAGAATCATGATGAAATTGAGAAAGGTTTTGCAGAGGACATAATCATATGTAACAATGGAATCTGATGCTGTTTCTCCGTAGCTTCGAACATCATTACTTCATTTGTTGCTCTTTAGATACTTCTTTAGTCTATTGCAAAAATATTGAAACTCGAATATCACTACAGCTACCTTTTGTCTCGTTCCTCGCTTTATTAGAAATGATATAGATAAAAAAAAGTCGTAACATCGAAGCTCATACTAAAATCTTAACTTGATATCTTTAGGATTGGTTATAAATCTTCTGGGGAAAAAGATTAAGCAGCGTTTGCGTTAATAGTAACGTCAATTACATCATGCCCTTGAGCAGCATGCGAAGTTTAAAAAAAATATCGGGAGGTAAAGGAGAGAAAATAATTCTACGGTTTAGCATTGCAATAGACGTATTTACAGTACTGTGAGAGGATCTCACGATTAATTAAAAACATGGATCGTTTTGAAGGAGTCCAAAACGAGTGAGATCACTTTAAAAAGAAAAAAAAATGTTCAATAAAGAGAGGCTTTTGATCTTCTTCTTATTTGGTAATAAACAAAAATGGTAAATTGAAAGTATTGGACAAAAATAATAGGTTATTGATATATATCTAATACCATGAGTGTTAGTTCATTCGTTTTTTTTTTTATTCTTGGACAACAGTATTGTTAATTTTAGATGAATGCAAGGATGAAGATCTAACATGTTCGGAAAAATGTTAATACTAGTAGACACGTTGACATTTTTTATGGCCTTTAAAATCTCGAGTCTCAATTTGGTAATATAGGGGAAATATTGGCTTTGGACATATTTCTGGCTAAACAAACAAACAAACAAACAAATAAAACGGAAAGGCAAAACTCTTACCCAGTCTTACCATAACAGGAAAGAAACTACGCCAATTCATAGAAAAAAAAAGAAAAAAGAAAACAGTAACGGAGTCTTTTACAAAAATACTCTGGTTACAATGAAACATTAAAAACTAACACCAATCCATGCAGAAAACATGTGGAATTTTCTAACATTCAAAACGGAAAAGCAAGGGAATCAACGCAGGAGAAATTATAAACAGCCAAATAACTGTAAAAGTCTTTTCCTTGGCTCTGTTTCAGTGTGTAGAGGCTTATTCATAAATAATCCAGGTGAAACTCAATCCAATGTGGACTTTTGTGAAAATGGTTATGTTGAGATTAGAAATCTAAGAGCGAAAAAGTTGCATCTTCAAAATTCTTAGAAATGGTTTAGAATTTGTCTGTCAAGATTGAATGGCATTAACATATAAGCCTCTTTCCGTTTTCATGCCTTAGCGGCGTATTGAAATAGAGCCAAGATGTCTAGAGACCACAACGACGGGAGAGAAAAGAAGGTCACGCGGTTAAGTGAAAACACGCTTGTTAGCTACGGCTAGGTAGAGGAGATGAGTCTACTGTGAGGCCGCAGACACTCTTGGCCGTAGTGTGGCGGGTACCTGTGTCGGCGCTTGTCGTCGATATCAAGGATACTGGCCGCTCCCGCCTGTTTGAGAGAAGCCCGGCCGGATCTTGGATGTCTGACAACTGCTCTCCTCCGTGGACATTTGCACTCTCTCGCCGTGGCGTTACTTGTGCGATCCCAGTGTCTGCAACCTTGTCAGAGGTCGACAGAACAGCTGAGGGTAGGATATTGGTAGTAGATGCACGGGAGGGGTCCTTCCCAGGTGGGTCGCAGACGACCGTTCTGTCCTGCACTAGGCTGACATCTTCTAGGGAGACCACCGAAACCGGTGAGCCGGAAGTGATGTCTACATCTTCGCCACACGAATCTCCCCGAGTTCTGTTGTGCTCGGCGTCACCTTTGACACTTGGCAAAGGCTTCAAACGCGCGTGGTCCATGTCTCCCTCGCCATCCTCCGACAGGAACTCCTTGTCCTCCACTGAGCCTGGTGTGTCCGGAACACAGAGAGTCTCCTGACTTGAGTCTGAGCCGACACCCCTGCTGGTCGCGCTGCTCGTGGAGGGAGTGGTCGAGGACGAGACCGCAGGATTCCCAGCCAAAACAGACGACGAGGAATGGTCGTCGTCGCGGGAACAGTCGTCTGAGAAGGAGTTGTCACCTGCACCGCCGCCACACAGCGTGGAAGTTGAGGTGGCCGAAGTGGTGGACTTGAACATCTCGGACTCGTCTCTCTCCGAGATTCCTGAGTCTGTCATTACTGTAGCTGGCGGAGCGGTCATTTCCACGGCAGTGGCAAAAGACGTGGACACCCCGGCGGTGGAGGCCGATGTGGAAGGGATGGCACTAATCTTGCCTAGCATAGGAAAGTCAAGGTCCTCCAAACTATCTATGTTCTCAAAGTCATTCTCTGGGGGCTCGAACTGGTCCGAGTCATCAGCGAGGCTGCAGGACGAAGCCGGGGTCATCTCCGTGTCGCTGCTGGGCTCGCTGCTTACATCTCGCAGGAGGGCGTCGCTCAGGGACTCGGACGTCCCGGTGCTGGAGGAGGTCGTCATGATTGTAGCGGCGTCACAGCTGTGGTTTCGGGCATGGCGGTTCAAGTGATGACGTGACAGCGGCGGAGGAATTTTCCCATCAACAAATTCTTGTCCATAGTCCCATTCGAGAGCTTGAGACACCTCCGGCGAGACGCCTGTAGAACTGTCGTCCAGATGGTCTTGTCGATGGTCTCCGCCTCCAGAAGATGGAGGGCCGCTGGAAGAGGACGACTCTCCGTTTTCCTCGTGACTGGAACCGGCGCTAGAAACTTTGCGACCAGAGAGTGACGGAGAGTGAGAACGGCCAACTGTGTAACTGAGTGAAGCAGCCGCCGCTACCACAACGTTATTCTCTGAGTTGGTTAGCTGGGGAGAAATGTGTGAATTATTTCTTGCGCCGCTCTCGCCTTGTATCACTGGCGTCTTTATCTCTTTCTCTGCATCCGTCTTATGGACGTTTTCTTGTTCCGTCACAGTAATAATGTTCCCAGTGGTAACGTCAACCGAATCAGCAGACCCAACTTCAACTGTTGTTTGTACAGAATCTTTCTGGCCTGCACATACCGTGTAGCTAAGAGCTCCGATCACGTCGTGTGAGTGCTCATCACCCTGAGAAGACACGATACAGCTGGCAGACTTACGACTACTGCTGGGGGCATGGGATTGGGAGGGGAGCAAGCCACGACTATTGCCATCACCACCACATCTGCTAGGGCCAGATGAAGTATACCCACCTTTTTGATAGGCGCTCTGCTGCTCTGATCCGATGTAGGAACCGCTGCTCGTGGTATCTTCCCCAGGAGGAACTTTCACATGCTGACCACCCAGCGACGCGCCGTGACCATCGTCTTCATGGAGCAGAGTCTTGCTCGCTTGAACTTGGGAATCTGAAAGAGAATAAGTGACCGACAGTCGCCTGCCTGTGTCGTCCGTGTCAGTCTCGGAGCCCGAAAAGCTAGAGGAGGGCCCTGCTCTTTGTTGATCGAACGGTACCACTGGACCACCTTCAAATCTAGGTGCACCGTGGCCTGGTTCAGGGGTAGACGTTAAGGGTACGCTGTCTCTACCGTCTCTAACACTTGCTATACTGGGAGATGTTATTTCAAAAGTGCTGTTAGCAGGATGGGATGAAGGTAAAGGGCTACGGATGACTTCAAAAGTTGAATCAAGCTTTGGTTCTCTCTTCTGTGAGGATTTCGGGTCAGCCTGATGATGGCTGTAGGATCGTCTGTTATGGTGACTGCTCTTGTCTGTAGAAGATGCCCAGTCCGAAGTTCTCTGTGGTTGCGACTCTGAAGGGTCAAAAGCGAAGTTTAAGTACTGCTTGTTGTTTGAACGCGATTGGTACTGGCCAGCATGTCGTAACGCCTTACTCCTTGTAAAGTATTTAGAGCCTTCATTTTCATCTTCGTCTTCAGCGTCTTCTCCGCAGACTAATCTTTCTTTACCTATTTCATGGGCCCTGGATGCAACTCTCCCCCTCTCTGAATACTGGTAGTCTCTACCTTTGAGGTCAAACACTGTTTTTCCTTGTTGATGTAGTGGGTTGGTATCCTCACGTGGTTTATGATAACCGAAAGATGAGCCACCGCTTCCTGGAGACTTCAGAGAATGTCCTTGCGGACTAGGAATGTTGGAACCCTTACCAGATCGAGGCAAGTGCGACTTTGGCCTGCCCTGGAAGTAGCTCGAATCCTGGGAATCTATGGAATCTGTGGAACGGCTGCCCCAGTCGGGAGGAGTCTCGGCCTCGTTCCTTTTCCTTTTGCCGGGTTCTCCGTGGGGGCTTTCCGGACTGAGAACTGAACAATCGACAGCTTCGAGCTCGCCTTCCTCAAAACTGCGGAACGCCTTGTACGTCCGCTCCGTCAGGCTCTCGTTACTGCTGTAAAGATTTCCGTCGGACTCAGAAGAAAGCCTGCTCGATACAGACGTGTCTATACATACCTTCTCTTTAGGGGCGAAGATTCCACAGTTGGGCGGGCAGTAGAAGTACCGGTGCCCGTTGACCTCGCCGTCATGGTTGCCGTCCGCTTCTAGAAGCTCGATGCCACAGAATATCCCAGGAGCCAAGTGGGTGGTGCCTAGGTAGCGTAAAATACCGGGCTTAATCCCGCCGATCTTCACCCGGGCGCCAACCCTGAGCCCGACGCCGCATCTGCTCTCGTCCTGGTAAGTCGGGAGCTGTTGTATTCTTTGGCGACCGTGTCTCTCTCCAGCTGCGGCTGAACCCGGCAAGGAAGTTGATGACACTGACGAAGATGGTAGCGATATGGAAGAGAGCGAAGACGATGGGGAAATAGACGACGACGATGAATGAGTGCCTGGGAGTTTCGAGAATGCTCTCTGCAGGACAGTGTAAGACGCCGAGGCAGTCGCCCCGGCTGGGAAATGTTGCTGGGGAGGGAGGGAGGAGGTGGGAGACTTCTTTGGTGCCGGCAGGAAGGACCTCCGCTTCTTGCTGTCACCTGGGTGGGCCTGAGAATAGTACCGGGGACAAGAGAGGTAGTGATTAGAGTGATGGAAGGCGACATCAGTTGTTGATGCTTTTTGGTTTGTTTGTCTTTTTTACTTTATTTTTTTTTTTTTTGGTAGAATTTGTTGTTAAGTTAGACTCAATCGGCAGATGAGTTTGCGAAATAAGAAATGATCACGTGAACTGTGTTTTGTTGTAAGTCGATTACACGATTTACATAATCTAACTTTCCGACTGCTCAAACGGGTCATTGGAAAGGATAATTTAAGCATTGTCTAAGTTGAATGGAAAAGTATCGCAGCTAGCTACCTAATAACGTGAAGATTTTTTACCATACGCATTTTAAACGCTTGATATTTTAACTACTTCTCGTCATCGTTCGAGGAAGGGATTAATCATAAACTCTATACATCTTGTTTAGAAAATTCATTTTCTGGAATCGTCTCTCTTTAACCTGAAGTAACATTCCGGGATCTCATTGGTTAATATTTCGGCACACTTTTTTGTAGTCTTTCTAACACATTATTTTGTCACCAGTCACAGCGCTGGGATCTAGGATCCCGCAGAACTTCCCATCTCCCATTCCCGCCACAATATTGTGCGTAAAAGAGTTAGGGACATTTGTCTTCGAATCTATTGTGCATGAAAAAGGCTCGTAAAATATTTTGGAAAGGCAGCGAATCATCTTGTTATGGGCTTTATGTAAAGAACCAATCATTGAATAAATGTCATTTGTCACGACTTGTTTGGCAACCTATTGTCCGAAAAAAAAAAATCTCTCTCTCTCTCTCTCTCTCTCTCTCTCTCTCTCTCTCTCTCTCTCTCTCTCTCTCTCTCTCTCTCTCTCTCTCTCTCTCTCTCTCTCTCTCTCTCTCTCTCTCTCTCTCCCTCCCTCTCTCTCTCTCTCTCTCTCTCTCTCTCTCTCTCTCTCTCTCTCTCTCTCTCTCTCTCTCTCTCTCTCTCTCTCTCTCTCTATCTATCTCTGTCTCTCTCTCTCTCTCTCTCTCTTTGCTTTGGCACTCAATAAAGGACAATAGCTCTTGCTTTCCCAACCACCTTAAGCTAGGGTAAAAAAAAACAACCACCGTCGGTCACGGATCATTAATTCTCCGCATTTATTGTCTGATCAACTGATACAATAAAAAATACCCGATATAACAATGTTTTTCTATCTTCTCGTTTTAGACCGTGAATACACATGTAAATGTCACGTTGACAGTAATAATAACCCGTTATTTTCCTACAGCCTTAATATAATCTGTCATGAAATAGCGTGATAGCTGTTAAACAGAAATATAGATTACAGAGGCCAAGAGCATGCCGATCTTATACCTTATTAGGAAGCAAGAATAGAGGAAAAATAATAATAATAAAAAAAGTTCAGAAATAAAAAAAAGCATAGACCGACCGACAGACAGATAAGAAAATAAGTAACCCAACTGGTTCCTACAGACACAGACAGGCAGACGGACAGACATACAAACACACAAACAGACAAAATGCAAACATGCAGAGGGGGACAAAAAGGAAATAGAAGAAGCATCAACTTTAACAGGCTAGAGGGAAAGGATAGGAAAATCTTACTAAGTAAATATGCTGAATATATATATTCGGAAAGACTACCAGTGTTTGGAAGTATTGCTAAGACGGCAAGCCCCGAATAAAAATTTGGGGGGAAAACTTAAGGAATATCACACATTTTTCATCTTCTCAGGCGTCCTCTACGGATTAACTTTTTTCGCCATTTTTCTTTTACCATTATTTTTTTTAAAGGACTGGTTTTCAACATACCACCTAGCCGCGCTAATGTCGAAGCGGACGAGGTTTACCAGAAACCATTAAAAGGTCAATGCGAAGGCCAGAGCCGACAGTAAAGGACGCAAGAGGTCCTTTTGGCAGGAACGTCGCTTCAAGGTTCGAAGAAAGCTAAGACCTGAGTTATTGACAGCTGAAAACCCTGAAAACAATAATCTTTTTATAACCCACTGTACAGTTATTGGATTTCAAACATGACCGTGGATTAAGAAAGCTAGGGTCTATTTGCGTCAATCTACTTGAACTGCTGATTATAAGGCTTTTTATTGAATCTATCTTCTTTTTTTTTTTTTTTTGATTATGGCGAATTGTTGCGGATACATTCCTCCGGTTCATTTATCCCTCCTAGCTTTGGTAAATTCCTGTTGTGAAGGACAAGACACTTTTCGTGAGCTGTTGACCTTCTATAATCCTATTTGTGATTGTTTTTAAGAGCAAAGTCATCTGTTCATCTGTTTTTTATTATCATCATCATCATCATTATTATTATTAGTAGAAGTAGTAGTAGTAGTAGTAGTAGTAGTAGTAGTAGTAGTAGTAGTAGTAGTAGTAGTAGTAGTAGTAGTAGTAGTAGTAGTAGTAGTAGTAGTAGTAGTAGTAGTAGTAGTAGTAGTAGTAGTAGTAGTAGTAGTAGTAGTAGTAGTCTTTAAAAATATTATTGACTGCAGTTATTATTTTCATTATTGTCATTATAATTATTATTATTATTATTATTATTATTATTATTATTATTATTATTATTATTATTATTATTATTATTATTATTATTATTATTATTATTATTATTATTATTATTATTATTATTATTATTATTATTATTATTATTATTATTATCATCATCATCATCATCATCATCATCATCATCATCATCATCATCATCATCATCATCATCATTATCATTGATCTAATAATGTTGATGTTACATTTTAGTTGTTAGCATTATTATTTTATTAATTTCTTCTTTATATTTCACTTGAGCTATCTCGAAAACACCATCAAGTGTTATAAAACAACATGCAACAATGTAATAGGATTATCTTCACGCTCACACCTGTCAAATCCACAGCGGCGTAAAGAATATAAGTTTTACTGCGGCTTTAGACGGCCGGTCCAAGAATCTAATAAAAATTTCAAGGCTCTGGGAATGTTAAGTCTAGGGGTCTCTCCCGCGTCTCTGGCCCGTGTAGGTCTTTCCCTGTGTACGATCTCCACCCCTCTGAGTGGACTGCCGGGAAGAAAGCTGATTTGGGCGGTGCTTATCCCTCGGCTTACACCGGCAATCCTTGAAGGATTGATTAGGCTTAAGCACCTCGAGGTGCTAACAACAATTACTGTTCCTTGGTGCCCGTGTACATTGCAAGGTCTAACTCTAGTAGGTGATACTTTTCTCGAGTTTGCGGTAGTGTGTATCGTCGTTGAATATATCGTAAAAAAATTATAAAGTATGTCTAGGAACAAGATCACATTATGCGTTAGCATGCTGGCGCGTTTGCTAAAAATTCAATAAAGAATAAGGTAGAATGATAACTTGAAATATTGTGGGGAGTAGGTATTTAAAACGTTTGGGGAAAGTGGTTATTTTTAGGAGTTTATAAATATTAAACATGGCATGTCGTTCTAGTAATAAGGATCCTGCTTGATCTGAAGTATAATTACTACAGGACTGGTGTTGTCGAGAGAGTAAAAGAAAGAGGAGAGAGAAAATGAGAGAGAGAGAGTGAGAGAGAGAGAAAGAGAGAGAGAGAGAGAGAGAGAGAGAGAGAGAGAGAGAGAGAGAGATTCTCTTCCAGGCATTTCCGTAAAGTAACTTGAAAGGTCTTCATCTAGCTTAGCCCGCCAGATACGATTGCACCGGACTGAACATCGGTGTTTTATGTTGAGTACATTGTCGCCTTTCCTAAATAAGTATCTAAAAGACATCTTAAAATGATAAGTCTTCGAATTGGATTTGTGTAGCCTATGCCGATTCTGGACCATATTAGTTTATGCATCGTGAGCATCACCGGAGGCCTAGGTAATACACACAAGACAAAAGACGGTTAGGGTGAGGGGCTGGAGAATTCCCATTGACTTCTGACCTACTCGTTGAAAGATTGGCGAGAAGTGTGAACAAGAGTGGTTCTTTAACGATGGACGGCAAACGGAGACTTGGGCAAAGAGAGAGATGGGGATCATGTGTATGTGTGTGAGAGAAAGAGAGAGAGAGAGAGAGAGAGAGAGAGAGAGAGAGAGAGAGAGAGAGAGAGAGAGATAGATAGATATAGAGAGAGAGAGAGAGAGAGAGAGAGAGAGAGAGAGAGAGAGAGAGAGAGAGAGAGAGAGAGAGAGAGAGAGAGAGAGAGAGGTTGGTAACACAAACCGGATATGTAAATAGCAGCTTGGTCACGTTAATCAAAGGATCAAACATCATAATGAAAAACTTCTCAGATTTAGGCAAGTAGCTACCAATAATTATGTGCGTTCAAACCGATTCTCGAGCCCCAAAAATAAAAAAAAAATTTCAACGAAACCCCACTGTCAACTGAATCTGCAAAACACCCTTTGATTACATAACGTAACGTGTGCCACGCTTTGCAAAGAAGAAAGCTGAAAAAGGGGAAATCTAACCTCAGGTCAAATCTTCATCTAGATCTAGATCCGATACACACAATGAACGTGAGCGCTGGGGCTGAAGTAGATCTAGTCTCGATCTAGATCTGGATCTAACAGGTTAAACCCTCTCAATTCTCCAATGTCGTCTTCCTGCACGACATAAGAGGAAGTCTGGCTTAATGCCCTATGTCAACAAAGGCAAGTGATAAGTCTGCTGTTACAAGAACTTCAGTAGCCTTTCGTTTTCGCGACGATTTTGTCAGCTAGATCAGAATCGGTGTAGAACCGGTTGCAGATATGTGGTTTCAACAGTGACACATTCAGGCAAAGTGAATGTAAAGCGGCACCGACCGGCAGTCAACACTGGACAGGTGACAAGAGCGTGCTAATCTACTCAAAACTTCCTGCCTCGATCAAGTGGTAACTGTCAGAGAAAAGCTCGTGGGCTTTAAGAGCCATTTCAGGTGGACAACTAAAATTAATGTGGGAGCTATTCTCCTGTTCAAAAAGATCTTTTATAAATTAAAAAAAAACCTCTGTGGTATAACATAACTATTATGAGAATTTTCAGGAATAATTTTCAAAAGGGTTAAAACTTTAAAACAATTGATCAGAACGTGTTTTCTTTTTTTTTTCCTTGGCACTATGTGTTCCCTTGACTTTGTCCGAGCACATCGAGTTAGCGAAATTAAATTAGCACAGTACTATATACAGGTGGAATATGTGATACTAGCACAGGGCAACAAATTCACGAAATGTTATCGATAATGAATCTGATATGGATATATAAGAAGACAAGTGCTGAACGCATCGCAACAAAGAACTTCATGAAGGCAAAGTGTGTCTCAAAACTAAAATTTTTGCTCAAAATCGTTAAACCCTATCTACTGTCAGAAAGAGAGAATCACAAAGTGGAGCGAAGACGCACGAAACAATTTTTTTTTTCTTTTGGGGAGGGTGGAGGGGTCTGCCCTTCTGTTTATATATTCCCCTGTTATCTTCGAGCAGAGAATGATATATTTTATCTCATACCTTTCAACAAATCCAAATTTAAAGGCCGTTTGAAAAGATTTCCTAGATATAGGAAAAATAGAAATTCTGCAGAATGAAGTTTGGCATAATAATTTGCTAACAATTACCCAGAAGATCCTATTGATATGACAGGCTTATTATCTTGTATTTTTTAAAACTTTGAGAATGACTAGGGAAAACTGAAACGGGTCTTACCGTAAATTCCCCTGATATAGCAAAACCTAAAGAAACAGGCCATTGATAAAAACGCTTGAAAACAAAAACTGAGAATGGCCTTCAAAGGTAAAACCTTATAAACCAAAATTCAATAGATCTGATCTGAACGAATCCCGACGGTCCCCATTTTGAGGGGAGGCCCCTACACTGGTTAAAGTCCGTGGTTAATAAAATTGATCTATTATCTGAATTACTAGTTTTTCTTAGCAAAATTTGTTTTCGACGATAGTTCATCCGCATAGAAGCTTTAATGGAACGCGGGGGGTCAGGCTTTTAGCGTTATTGGTCGCGGAGGTCTGTAGATATTAGACTGGTAGGGGGGAAAAAACACACAAAGTCAACCACCACCGGAATGTTGTATCGATTTTTCTCTGTCCACCTATGGCGTAATAGATCTATGCGTGTTAGCGCGTGTGAGTGGTAGCGTGAGCAGAAAGGGGAGCGTTGTTAGGAATATGCTGCCGCGGGGAGGAGAGGGAAGGATTTCTGGGTCTAAATGTTCGTTTGGGTTTCATAATTCTATGTGGTGTAGAGCTGATTCATATTTTGTCGTATAAATTCAATATTGGTTCCGTCTATGGTAGGGTGAGTAAATCAGGAAAGATAGAAATACTGAGTTACTGTACATGGATTGAGAGTGCGAGAAAAAGAGGAAGATGCGAGAGAGAAAGAGAGAGAGAGAGATAGAGGGAGAGAGAAATGGAGAGGAAGACATTAATAGTAATCATGTTTTTAAGTTCATGACACTGCCTTTTCTTGTTTACCATTGCTGAAAACAGCGTGCTATATAAAACTCGATAGTTGCTTCCAAAGCCTTCACACAGTGGTATAAATCTTCTATCGATAGATTAATTTACACGAACCAGGTCAAGGATATTCTGGCTGGTTACATTACCAGTGCTTGGTCAGATTCGAACCCATTCACGCGCATTATCCCAGTGTCGAGGGAACATTTTACGACAGATGACGAGGGTTCGAATGAACTGAAGTTGGCAGAAGGCCGAGCTGTTGTGTGTTGTTTCATAATAATATTGACCTTTACTTTTTTTGCCCTTTATCAATAACTGTTACCGATGATGTTTTCGATGTTGCTGTAGCTGAGCGGGTAGGGGTGTGCATAGAGATAGTACACCATCAGCTGCAATGTAAACGCGTCTCCGATCAGAAGAAAGAAATATATGAAACAGAAAGAACGCATTGAGTGTCCAATCGATATGTGCGTCACCGTGCGCGTGAGTCAATTTCCCCTTTCACAGTCAGGTAAAGGGTGAGCTCACCGCTGCATGCAAGGTGTGCAAAGACCGGTTAAACAAGAGAGAGGGGGGGTTGGGTAGAAACTAACTTGTCATCGATGTCTGCATTGTGCTTCGCCTGGAGTGTGAAATAATCATTAGCACGGATGACTGGTCAGTATTACCTCATAATGAAGGTTTTGTTGTCACATGAGAGACGGTCGCACCATAAAACGATGATGTCTCTATGATGGAAATATTCGAAAGAATAATGTGATGCCTTGCCAACCTATAGAAAAGCATTGATTTTTCTTTTATATTTCCAATATTCCTGACTGTTCCTTTGATTACTCCCATTTGTTGTTGAAAGCCCATGAATTTATTATTAAAATAAAAAAACAAGAAAAAACAGATACTCATAAATATTTCAAGATTTGATTCCGCATAAAAATTAACATCGGACCGAAATTTGAAACTGCCTCTGCTTGTCAAATACATGGAAAGTACTCCAAGATATACTGAGAGGAAAAATACCAAATGTTTTTTTTTTCCTTTTTTCTTTTCTTTTTTTTTTTTTTCCTTGTATTTCAAAGGTAGAAACAGTGTTAAATTCTATGATTTTTATATTGTGTGTTCAACAAAACGTCCTTACATTTTATTGAAAAAAAAAAAAAAGCGGTTTCACTTTTCACAGCAATTGCCGACCATAAACAATAGGGACCTGTATCAGAATTTGTTATTAAGCTCACGATGAAAGGAAGGAGCAGGAAACCGGAAACGCCTATGAAATAGAATTATCACGGGTATCGAGAATTCGAGGACTAATGATTCCCAGACTAAATATTGACTTGTTGGTTAGTAGATTGATATAGCCCGTACGCTACATTATCGTGTAAGACCACGCTGCCCTATTAATCAAGCCTCTGACACAAAGGTCTGACGCTTCAAACACATCCACTGGGCAGCGGTGGTGGTGTAGCTCGAACCTGTGACGGAAAGATTTCTCGAATCACACGACAGACGCTTTACCCTGCCACCATAAGAAAATAGGAGGCGAACTTTCATGCAACAGTTGAATGGCATAAGCGTCGATGGTGGTATGAGCTTTTTTTTAAATTATTATCTCAGCCCAACACGGAAAAAGGGAATATTATTAACAAACCGAGAGTCAAAGAAACAGACTTATCTCTTTGTTCCATTTCATATTCGACAACATATCTTTCTTAAAAGAGTCTAAAACCAGGGGAAAGTTTCATCTTCTAGAAAACATTGGGGGGAAAAATTGACTTGTTTGATTTGAAAAAGTCCGGGAAATAAAAAACGATGATAAATTGAAAACACATTTTAATTCTTGGATCAAAAGTTTCATTAATAAATAGACAGTTCGCTACAGACATCTCTGAAATAGACGAGAGCAATTTTCCTCTTCTTTCACAACTAGATAGGCCTATTTTATCCTCCACCGATAGATCAATAGTAGACGTAAGGTCGCCAATAAATAATTGCCCTGATGCCACTTTGCTACAGCATACAAAATTGATTCGGTTATCTTGAAAGTACAAAATAGACACGGGAGATATGGGTAAACATTGTGGATTCTTATCGGAGCGGCACACGACAAGCTCTCGATCTAGATCTAGTGACGGTGAAATGTTATAACGTG
Source organism: Elysia crispata (assembly GCA_033675545.1). NCBI lineage: Eukaryota > Metazoa > Mollusca > Gastropoda > Plakobranchidae > Elysia > Elysia crispata. The sequence goes on along the minus strand of JAWDGP010002895.1, from coordinate 1,546,795 downwards.
ATGCATCTCGACCCTGCTACGTGAATTTTAATAATGCAGGATTGTAAATAAAACCTATGATAGTTGTTGTTTTTAGCGAGTAATATTTTTCGTTCAAAAATTTTAAGAAAGCAAAATCTTTGGTAGGGGATTATACATTATGATTATATTACATTGATTATTTTAAAGCTATTTTCTTTTATTTCCTCGTACATGAGCCCCTAGTCCCTATGATTTATAAGAGTCAAAATAATGGAGCCTTGGGGGATATTCAGAATTTAGACCTACTTACCATCAGAAATTCGATGATAGTGGTCTGGGCTTGCAAAAATATTCAATCAATCATATATCATAAGAAAAAGTATTATTTAGATGTCTATCCAACCCACTGTCAGTTTTAAAAATTATACATTTTTGTCTGATTTTTTTTCCTTTTCCAATCTTAAGTTATGCTCTCAGCCACGTTTCAATCAATATTGTGGCTCTCTTGTGATTGGAAGGTTGAAGACATAATCGTTCTGTTGACACGTAAAAGAAATTTTCAAAAAAAAAATTAAAATTCCTTAATATTGATTTGATATTTTCTGCCTTTAATTTAATATCTTTATTGCTGTAATGATTATATTATAAGGAATTTAAAAAAAAAATTGAGCTACATTTGTTTAAATTTCTCAATAGGGATGCTAAACTTTCACCTCGTTTTATCCTCGATCTGACGTTATATTTCGTAGGTTTTCTTTTTATATATCATCTTAAAAAATCACTCATCAATAGAGAGTCCCTTTGTAGCACATCAAACGAGCTTCTTTCACACAGAGCCACATTGAGAAGATGAGATCTCAAACTCGCCCACAATGGTTTAAACAGACATCTATTCACGTTACTCGTTTTAGAGCGTTATCTTTACCAGCCGATTACCGGGCCTCTTTCATACTATTAAAATATTGGTGTCAAACATACCTCAAATAGTTAATTTAAGATATTTAAAATAATAAGTGTTTTTTGCTTGGAATAAATACTTTTATTAGTGATTCAAATAAATGTATGTGCTAATGAACAGATACGTATATAATTATATATATATTGCTTTTTGAAGCAAATGCCTGATATACTGTTTACAGTTAACAACCATTCTTCATCCTTGAATCCACAATTTTTCATCAAAAGTGATAGGCTATAGTAACTAGTCGCAAATTAGTAAAATATGTGCTTATTTGTTAAACTTTTCTTTATATCAAATATTGCGTGTTCATAAAAATTTTAAAGCGATTATTTATCGGTGCTTTTCCTGTGTTAAATTTATAGCTTCGAACGAACTGCTCACTGCAGTTAGAGGAAATCTCATATCGAGCCTCATTAATCTAGTCACGAATTCTATTATGCTACTAGAAAGGCGCGTTTTAGTGATATTCAAAATCATCTTGCTGTCTTTCATCTATTTAACAAACATTGCATTAGGGTTTCTCTTTAAAGTAAAAAGATAGAGGGAAGGAATATGGATCAATAGAGTTACTCTTTTTTTTTCAGAAAAAGCACAAAAAAAAACCGACCAAATCAAGTTTTTAAACTTCTTTTTCCCCCTCTTTGTCAACATGAAAAAAACTAAGTTTTCAGCCTGCAGTGTGAAAATGTTTTTTTTTTTTTTTAAATATCGTTCCACGGGCTCTAATAACAGATCAATACATCGGAGCAAGCACTCCTCCAGTATATAGGGACCGAGTAATGAGAAGTAAACATACCCTTTAATGAGACAGTTATACTAATTAAAAAAAAAATCCGTAACTAACCGCGAGGATATTAAAGACTAAATATTTGAGATCTACGATATTATTTGGAAGCCTCTGTATACCTCAGCCGTTAAACAACAGATTTCTTAAGCCAAAGATTTTCTAATATTATTGAAAGAAGGGCAAAAAGCGCTATTTTGATCGGGATGCGAATTGATGGTCCCGTGATTAATAGGATTTTAACTTCCCTGACAACGTTATAGACCATTGCTCTGCCTAACAGCATCTACAGTCTAGAAATGCTAGTCGTTTAAAGAAGTTTAATTTTCAGGAATAGCAATAGTAACAAGAAGAATAGCAAGAAGACACGGCCAGTTTTAAAGAGAAAGGAAGTTAATGCCTCACTTGAAACATCAGCGATAAAACCTCTACAGCGTATTTTAATTTTTTTGGTTAGAGCGACCCTTTGCATATATCGGAGTAGCTGCCAACTTTCCTGGCGTGTTAACGGTTTTAAGAGGGTCTAAAATTTCAGGCACAGAGTTCATCCATCGAGGCAAAGTTTAAACTCTTGATCATCCATTTTCATTGCTTATTTGGCGCAGTTTTGATTTCGTTTTGGACGCCGTCCCACGTAATTATAAGTTGAGAACATAGGATTGGGAGAGAGAGGTGCTCAACAAAATTTCAAGAGCTTTTCATCATAGTTCATGTCAAAGCCTTGACCGACGGAGTAAGTTTGAGGCAATACTATCTAAACTCTGCCATGTTTGGTTGAAACTACAACAGCTCTACTGCCGTGTGTGTCTGTATACTATATCCATACAATAGTGTTCCGATCCCTTGCGTTCACATAACTGAATTCCAAACATGAAGTTAAAAGCGCTGGTTTTGACGGTTAAGATTCAAACTGCGCAAAAAGCCGTAATTTTTATTAGTTTTAATCGGAGCCGTTGCTTCTTATCTTTGTTGCTCCAGCTTTAATCTGAATTGTGTCTGGGCGTTAAATAAAGTTCCTGTGTTTATATGCGAAAAATGTGTCTAACTTTTATCGGTGGCTTATCCACCAAGGAAGGGAAACTTTGAATGCCTCCAGGTTAAAAGGGTTTAAGAAGAGGAATGAAGGAGGAGAGAAGTTAGAGAGAGGAAAAGAAAGAAAAAGTAGAAAAAAGTAGTCGTAGTAGTAGCATTAGTAGTAGCATTAGTAGTAGCAGTAGAGGTAGTAGTAGTAGTAGTAGTAGTAGTAGTAGTAGTAGTAGTAGTAGTAGTAGTAGTAGTAGTAGTAGTAGTAGTAGTAGTAGTAGTAGTAGTAGTAGTAGTAGTAGTAGTAGTAGTAGTAGTAGTAGTAGTAGTAGTAGTAGTAGTAGTAGTAGTAGTAGTAGTAGTAGTAGTAGTAGTAGTAGTAGTAGTACTAGAAGAAGAAGAAGAAGAAGAAGAAGAAGAAGAAGAAGAAGAAGAAGAAGAAGAAGAAGAAGAAGAAGAAGAAGAAGAAGAAGAAGAAGAAGAAGAAGAAGAAGAAGAAGAAGAAGAAGAAGAAGAAGAAGAAGAAGAAGAAGAAGAAGAAGAAGAAGAAGAAGAAGAAGAAGAAGAAGAAGAAGAAGAAGAAGAAGAAGGCGGAACAATAGAACAAAGAAATTTGAAAAACGGGGTAAAAAGTTTGTGCGGAGGAGAGTAAATAAAAATAAAAAAAGAAAGATTCAGATAAATTCTGGCACATGAAAACATGAAAGACTGAAGAAACGATAAGAAGGCAATGATTAATAGGAAGTTTTTATCAGATCTATAATCACGTGGAAGATTTATTGAAGATCTATAAAATTGTAGCCAGTAGAAGCTAGAAAAATGTTATACGGCAGGCAAGTTCAGTACAGTGATAATGGAAGAGAGAGAGAGAAAGAGAGAGAGAGAGAGAGAGAGAGAGAGAGAGAGACAGAGAGACAGAGGCAGAGACAGAGACAGAGAGACAGACAGATAGACAGAGAAAGAAAGAAAGAGAGAGAGAGAGAGAGAGAGAGTGAGAGAGAGAGTTTTTAAAACCAGACAAGGAGAGCACAGAAAGATAAAAGTCACAGATAAGAAAGCGCAATGGTACGAGGATATTCAGAAAAAAAAAAGAATAAAAAAAGATTCGAAGGGAAAAGGTCGAAGAAAGAAAAAAATGGAGATGGAACAAAATCAGAAAACCGGAAAGAGAGAGATCGAGACGCGAAAAAGTGTCTCATATAGAGAAATACAGAGAGAGAGAGAGAGAGAGAGAGAGAGAGAGAGAGACACAGAGACAGAGAGACAGAGACAGACAGACAGACAGACAGGGACAGAGACAGAGACAGAGTGACAAGAGAGAGAGAGAGAGAGAGAGAGAGAGAGAGAGAGACACAGAGACAGAGAGACAGAGACAGACAGACAGACAGACAGACAGACAGGGACAGGCATGCAGGCAGTCAGACAGAGAGAAGGAGAGAGAATTCGTGTAACAATAAAATTGTGCATAATACAGAAACTATTCAGTATTCGGGCAATGTTTATGTCTCACGACCTTAAAGAGGGTCAATGGAGAATAGCGACTCAACAGATTAAAAAAAAACAACTTTTCCTTATTGCAAAGAACAATTTTTGAACAAATAAGGGATATAGAGAAGTAAAACTAGCTTGGATAATTATATAATTTCACTGGGCACACGTTTAAAACCAGAAGGTTCAAGATCATTATTTTTCATAACTCAGTTTCGCATTTACGTCCTTGTGTTTATGAACAATAGCAGAGAAAAGACAGACAGACAGTTTGAGTATATGTGTGTGTGTGTGTGTGTGTGATTGAAATACAGTGCTGAACCTAGCCCTGCTTTTCTATCATCGTTTCTCTCTTCAATACGAGTACGTCCTAACAGGTGTAAATCCAAGTCAAATTATGACTAATCGTGTTTAACATGCCAAATCAAACGTCAGCGCAGTACCCTTAGAAAGGATTTTTTTTTTAAATTTTAACACACTGGGTGTAATCTCTCTCTCTCTCTCTCTCTCTCTCTCTCTCTCTCTCTCTCTCTCTCTCTCTCTCTCTCTCTCTCTCTCTCTCTCTCTCTCTCTCTCTCTTTCTCTCACGCAGTGACCTGGCGACAAGGCGCTCTGCTTTTGAGTCATAGGTGCAGATTGAAATTTTAAGTAAAAAATCTGACAACATAATAAACCAGAGTATCCGACCTCGTCTATATTAAAGTGGACTGACACACAACTTGGACGTTGTTTCATACATTATGTAATACTAAAATCAAAGTTAACGCAAATGGGGATTTTTAACTTATCAATATTTTGGTCTCCTATGCCGAAGAAATGAAATTAATAACTACAAACAAGAAACACTTTTAACACACCTTTTCTTGTCCTCAATTTTTGTTTTAAAATCGTGGTAATAAGCATTACCCACCTGTCATGGTAACTGCACGCCTTTTTAGAATCGTTAAAAGGTACTTGAAGTAATGTAGCTATAGTTTCTCTTGAATAAAAAATAATAAAAAAAAATTTTATCGCGGCACTAACAGAATATTTAATGCTTCGATCAAACATATGAAAATCAGTTGTGCAAATTTTTTTTTATTTTTTGGTATTGAAATAATTCGAAAAAAAAAAAAAATCCTACCTGATAGAGGAAGATCAAGTCTTCATTCTTCACATTTTGAGAAAACTAATCCTGAGGGCACTATGTATGATCTCATTCCTCGAAACTATTATTTCGGACCAATTACCATCTAGCTGTTGCTTTGTTTAAAAAATAAAATACACCAAAAACGAATTGAAGATGAAAAGGATACCAGTCAACCTGGTCAATACTCTCTAGATTCCGTCCATCTGAAGAGCTGAATGACCACTGACTTAGTATTACGGACACATGACGCCCTACGGTAGCTAAAACTGGCGCGGTCGCCCCGATCGCTGTGACAAGCCTGACAGGTAGTTAGGCCTGCCACTCGGCGTCGTGTATTTTGGGGGGCCCGTAATGGGCTGGCGGTCAATGGAGAGTTTGGGAGACTGGTCGTGCGATAGGCACTGCGTAGGCCTAGGGCCTGTTGATCGTGAACGGTCATAGAAAGCTAACGTGTGCGGCCGGAGGAGCAGGAGAGAGAGGAGGTGGAAGAGTGGTGGCGGTGGCGCAGGCGGCCCTGGAATCAAAATAGGTTCCCGCATCGCAGGCAAGGCCATTCGGTGACAGAGCTTATTGGCCTCCCTGCCAGGTGAAAGTGGGGTCAGGAGAGGTCAGAGAGAGAGAGAGAGAGAGACAGACAGACAGACAGACAGAGATAGTATAAAAAGATGAAAAGACAATTTTACTCTGAGAGGAAGAGATAGATAAGTGAAACCGAGAGGCAATAGATGAAAAGAAAACTATGTGTACTGATAGAGACGGAGATATAGAGCAATGAAGCCGAGAGGGACATCTAATGAGAGAGAGAAAAAAGAGAGACAGAGCGAGGGGGAGAGAGACAGACGGATAGAGAGAGCAAGCACAGGTAACTGAAGCTAAAGAATTCCCTAATGTTTTTTCCTTCCTTTACACTCTCTGGGGTCGTTTATACAGAACACAGTTCATAGAATCCAGAAAAAGTTTGAGTGACAAATTAAAGCCATCCTTGGATTGGGTGATCTGGATAAGTACGCCTCCTTGCTCCACGCCATAGAGGCTCACAACAATAAATGGGTGCCTAATGGGTGTAAAGCTAAGCTAGAGACGTACATGAGAAGTATTAAATAACACGTGAAAAGAAAGAGTTACATCCACTGCAGTACTGAAAGTGGTCATTAGATGGGAAAGTACTGTAGGCGCTTAAGGAGAATGGGATAGGATGAGCGCGAGGGTCACAAGAAAGATAGCATCATTATTTTTTACCCGTTTCATTTGTTCTAAGGGATGGAAACTGCAAGAGCAAGACGATGTTTTTTTTTCTTCCTCTTTTTCATTTATTGTATAACAATAACAAACCATGGTATTTGAAAAGAATACCAAATAAAAATGAAGTAACGCACACTAGATTTTACAACAATTGTAATTCAGTTATGAAAGTGATGGTCCTGCTAAGAAAATATTTTTCTGTGTAATTTGTGTGTCTGTTTAACCATCCTTTCAAGGGTAAATAAGAGATAAAAACAAAAAAAGATAGCGCTGAAAGCATTACATAAATCGAGGAGATAGAGACAGGGGGGTTGTATGATATTATTATAACCCCCATTTATAAGATTTTTAGTCATTAAATGATGCAAAATAATATTGTTCGAAAGTTTGCGAGCAGCTTTCAAAACTGCCATTCTATGTTATCCTAAAGCGGCCAGACTAGAAGAGGCTTTTTTGTGCATCTTTTCTACAACCTTATACGGAATCGATGACTTTCGGTCAAGCCACGGATAAAGCTTATGAGATAGAATGAAACGCTACCATCAGTAAGTCTAATCAGGGATCGAAACTAGGATTTTCCTACTGTAAGTCCAGCGCACTGCCTCAAAAAGTAACATGTGCTTTTAAACAAAATAACTGTATTTATAATTATGATGACAGTGACAGACTTTTAACTAGTTTTCTAATAACTGCCTCCCCATTTCTGACAGGTAGATCTACATCCACGGACACCAAGTCTGTTGTGGAGGGACAGAAGATAATGTACAGCACGTAATACAACCTGTCACAGCGGCAGCCTCAAAACTCGAAGAAACGGGTAAAATCAGCGTGGGAAGGTAAAACAGCCTGTAGTAGCTGGATAAGGACACCTCCACCAGTGTTACTGTGACATAGTGTTTTCCTTTCTCCATCGCTCAGGTTTTCTTCCATGTTGAATAACAGGCTGGTGTAACCTCTAACTTGACTGCTCCCACCTCACGACGCCATTTCTCTCTCTCTCTCTCTCTCTCTCTCTCTCTCTCTCTCTCTCTCTCTCTCTCTCTCTCTCTCTCTCTCTCTCTCTCTCTCTCTCTCTCTCTCTCTCTCTCTCTCTCTCTCTCTCTCTCTCTCTCTCTCTCTCGTCCTCCCGCATTACCCGTCTTTATTTAAACGACTGGAGCTTTTCCGATATGCAAGAATGGACCGAGATTGTCTTGTTATGGACATTCTACCTCAAACAAAAACTAAACATCTTTATTGTTCTCCCTCTCTAACTTTTTTTTTTCAATCATATCTCCCTATCCCTCTCTATACACGCCCTAACCAGACGTTTTGAGGTCACCTGCAACAAACAAGATCACCTCTCTCACTCGTTCATACTCTCGTGACAGTTGGCGTGAGCGTGGAAACGGTCACACAACAAGATTGTCATGTTTTTACAAAAGTCTTTGAAAAAGCACCCTAGGAAAGCCCTAGCTTGAGAAGTTTCAGTCACATTTTATAGCACATTCGTTAAAAATGTTAATCCCATGGCTCTAGCGTGGCTATTCATGGTTTTTTTTAATTTTTTTTTTTTTTTTTATTGTTTTTCAGTTCTTATTGTGCTCAGTTTAAAAAACGTCAGGATGATGATGCTAACATTGATCCCTTACCCCCTCGCACATCTCTCTCTCTCTCTCTCTCTCTCTCTCTCTCTCTCTCTCTCTCTCTCTCTCTCTCTCTCTCTCTCTCTCTCTCTCTCCTTCTCTCTCTGTCTCTCTCTCTTTCTAATTTCTCTCACTCACATTCTCATTACCTGTACTGTTATTTAATTCTCGGTGATCTGCGTATATTTTTTTTTCTTCCCAAGATTCTAAGCATCATTAAGATCTTTCCAACTTTCATCTTGCAAACACGAGAAATGATAATATTACAATCAAACTGACAAAAATGAGTAAACTGCTACTACTGCTGCTGCTACTGCTGCTGCTGCTTCTCTTACTACTACTGCTACCACTACTACTACTACTACTACTACTACTACTACTACTACTACTACTACTACTACTACTACTACTACTACTACTGCTGCTGCTGCTGCTGCTGCTGCTGCTACTACTACTACTACTACTACTACAGTAACAAGAAGAACAACAAAAGAAATAGAATACATTAAATTATTGTTTTGATGATAATCTTGTTCCCTTCTCCCCTTCAACGAACAAGATTCTAACTACACCATTGACGGAATTATGAATGAACACCATATTCATATTGAAGATTTTGTTTTTCTTCATTACGCCTCACATTCTATAGCGTAAACTTGTTTATTTTTCTTCATTTCGTCTCAAATCTATACTGTAGCGTGACCTTGTTACCACAAAAATACCATGATCGCTTCAACTCGACTGGTTTCATTGTCAAAACCACACAGAGTGAGGAGATCGATTGGAAATGGTAAGTCGCGGAGAGAGAGAGAGAGAGAGAGAGAGAGAGAGAGAGAGAGAGAGAGAGAGAGAGAGAGAGAGAGAGAGAGAGAGAGAGAGAGAGAGAGAGAGAATGGTGTTGCGTCAGAGTGACAGCATCTCGTGCATGCGTCCCTTGATCTTTGATGGTTCCGACAGCAGCCAGGTCTAAGCTGTTATGGTACTGCGACATGTCAACAAGCATTCATTTTTCTTATTCTATTTTTCCATTTTAGGTACGTGCCGGATTTTGTTCTAGTGCTGAATTTATGAGGCTGGAGAGAAAATTGGAGTATGTATGTTTTTTTGAAAAAGGGAGGGAGGCCCACTGAGAGGGAGAAAGTTAAAAGCTGTAGCTAATACTCATTTAAAGGAGATAAAAGGAGTGGGGGGGGGGGGAGAGGCGGAGGAAGAGAGGTGGAAAAGATAGGGAGTGAAGGAAAAAGAATAATTATTGATTGATTTAGCTTTGGTCGTTCTGTGAGAGGAGTTGTGTTGAAGCTATACAATCTAGAACTCTTTTTCTCTATCGCATGAAACACACGCACACTCACTTCTTTTCTGTGGCTCTCTCCCTCCTTCTCTCTCTCTCTCTCTCTCTCTCTCTCTCTCTCTCTCTCTCTCTCTCTCTCTCTCTCTCTCTCTCTCTCATTTCCTGCCTTTTTCTTTGTCTGCCTCTCACTCACTCTCTCTATCTATCTATCTATCTATCTATCTATCTATCTATCTATCTATCTATCTATCTATCTATCTATCTATCTTTCTTTCTTTCTCTCTTTCTCTAATTGAAATGACTCTTTTCCTTTAATCCCTGCTTTCAAAATTCAAATCTCAGTCCCTTAGTAACCCTTCACGCCTTTCGTTTTTGAGCCTATATCTTTCTCAACCTACTCTCTCTCTATCTCTCTCTCTCTCTCTCTCTCTCTCTCTCTCTCTCTCTCTCTCTCTCTCTCTCTCTCTCTCTCTATATCTTTATCTCTCATACTTCTTTCTTAACTTTTTTTCCTCCCCCCCTCTCTCTCTCTCTCTCTCTCTCTCTCTCTCTCTCTCTCTCTCTCTCTCTCTGCTTCTCTCTCCCGCCCATCCCCTTTCTCAACTCCCAATGCCGTGCATCTTTGAATGGATGTCAGCTTGATTCAGAGAGACAACTCTTGCTAAACAAAAGTAACGCTCGGTGATCCTAACCACTCTTTTTCATAACTTAAGCGTGCAATTATTAGTACAGTGGTTCTTAACCTTGTTCGAGGTACCGAACCCCACCAGTTTCATATGTGGATTCACCGAACCCCTCTTAAGTGAGAAATAAAATATGATTTTTTTTCAAATTCAAGACATAGATATGTTTTCTGCTGGCTCTGCCGAACCCCTGAAATCGACGCACCGAACCCCATGAGTTCGATCGAACCCAGGTTAAGAACAACTGGATAAGCATTAGGAACAAACCACACGGCCACTTCTTTTTAAGTTTTGAAATTATTTTGTCCGATTCCATGCTACTGTTTTAAAGCATACAGGAAATACAGCAATAACACAACAATACAGCAGTAAGAAGATACTTTCTTTTTTAATTTTTTTTAAATTTAGAACTGTATAAGTTTTTTTTTTCCTTTATTACTTTGATAGGTATGACAACCAAGATGAGTTTGATAAAGATGGAGGTGATGATGATTGTGATTGTGATGATGTTACTGTCGGTGATAATCATGATGATGAACTTTTGTACACAAGAAACTGTCCAAAGCCTCTAAAACCATCTTGAACCAGAGGAAAGTTGCATCGATCGGTAGCGCAGAATGACGAAATTTACCCCATTTTGCATGCAAGGCAAACTTCGGGTCTTTAAGCCCCAGGCCTAACTGATAACGCTTTTGATTAGTGAGCGCAGTGGCAAGAGAGCAAACATTGTCTCACATTCACGCCTGCGATTAGACAGTGGGGACGCATTGATTACCTGCATGTGGGCTCATATGGAGTAAAATATTGTTTTGTTGAGGCTCAGGGGCAGGAAAAAGGGAGATAAATTGACGAAGCTGTGTAAGTACAGTAGCAAGAGAGTGTGTGTGTGCGTGCGTGTGAGAAGGGGGCAAAGGGGGTGGGGGTGGCAAGAAGGGTTTGGAGTCGAACGCAGAAAGGATCAGAGAGGCAGCATTGATTGAAGAGGGATCGAGAGGGAATAAAACAGAATGATGAAAGCTGGAGAGAAAGAGTGTTAGAGTGTAAAGAGAAAGGTAATGAGTGAAAAGAGTATATTGTGTGAAAGAAAGGGAGAAAAAAGAGAGAGCAGGTGAAATTGAGTGGTCAACCAAGCGTAAGGTTAAATAGGTCGATAAATAGAAAGACAGATATTTAGATAGACTGATAAGTAGGTAGGTAGAGCGAAATAGAAAGTGAGAAAGAGAGACACAGAGTCAGAGAGAGAGAGAGAGAGACAGACAGACAGAGACAGACAGACAGACAGACAGACAGACAGACAGGCAGACAGGCAGAAACAGAAACTGATAGAGAGAGGGGGGAGAGAGAGAGAGAGAGAGAGAGAGAGAGAGAGAGAGAGAGAGAGAGAGAGAGAGAGAGAGAGAGAGAGAGAGAGAGAGAGAGAACATGTTTTTCAGAGTGCAAGCGCGAATGTTGAATATTATAAAAGAATATATGCAGTAAAGGAAACCCAAAAATAAATACATTTTTATTATTTTATAACTTGGTAAAAATCAAACTGGTACAGTCTCTGATAAATGATAATAATAATAATAATAATAATAATAATAATAATAATAATAATAATAATAATAATAATAATAATAATAATAATAATAATAATAATAATAATAATAATAATAATAATAGTAATAGTAATAGTAATAATAATAATAATAATAATAATAATAATAATAATAATAATAATAATAATAATAATAATAATAATAATAATAATAATAATAATAACAATAATAATCAGCATGTTTCCTTATGTTGCATTACAAAAGCGAAGTAGGTAACGTTGTATCGTCCTTGATCTAAAAAAAAAAGTATTATTTTTGTTCCAAATGTTTGCACAATTAAACTGACTACTGACAGCAATGCTGTTACTCGAGACACATCATTTCAACGGACTGAAATTATAATCGCAAGGAATGAAGCAATGAAATTTAAACATATGCCCTGCATTAGATTCGCCCGACAGAAGAATCACTTGAGACTCCACCCTGTGAATCACCCGAGACTATCATACGAGCAAATTGAGCATGGATGTAATAAAATATTGTAATGTGCTGATTGATTGTTTAATTAAAAAAAAAACAGCCCGTCTACCACAAGTGCAGGTTTCTATTTAACCTCCTCTCCTCTCTACTCGGGCTGGAAATGATATATCATAGTTTAATAGTTACAAGTGTCTAGTTCAAAGTGACAAAATCGATACCATCCTGAGCGCTCCTAAAAAGGCTGTTTTAATAGTAAATTTAAGAGGAGTTGTGGTCGCTTAGTGTTAGATTACCCGCGAAACTTTAAAATTAGTATAATAAGAATCAGCACCTCTGTTGCTACTTAGTTGAATACTCCTTCTTTTTTAAATTCAGGGGATTGGCAATCAATTAGAGCGTCTTTGCGACAACTCTGTACACTATTATTGCTCGGAAAATTTAGAAGATGAAAATACGAGTGAAGCGTCTTTGTGGATGGATTGGTGTAAGAAATACCGGGAAAACTTGGAGACGATTTGCACGCGATGGCACCAGAGTAACCAGAGATTCTTCTTCTTTCTCTATTGAGATTCGCTGAAATCAATTACTTTTTTTAAATCTTTATAAAGATTTTCTTTCCATTTAGGCGCAAACAAATGCGTGGTTATAAGTTTCCCGCAAGACAGTGTACCTTTAGACACGAAGTCTTTTTGCTGGAATTTATAGCCTCTATAAAGATTTTAATTGCATTTTAACTAGATTTGGAAAGTACGGAATTAGACGCTTTATTGTATTAATATTCTATTATTATGATCATCATCATCATCATCATCATCATCATCATCATCATTACTATTATTATTATTATTATTATTATTATTATTATTATTATTATTATTATTATTATTATTATTATTATTATTTATCAAATCAAAAGTAAGAGACTCCTCTAAGACATTGAGCGAGCTGCAGAGGGTGGATAAACACGTTAGAACTACAGACTATCCAAAGTTAGATTATTTTGTTTACACCATAGAATCTTTAGTTCGTGGTTCACACCAAAAGTCACCGTGCCCTAAGCTAGATCTATGTCTTACTCGAACAATGCGCACACAAATTTCTCCGCAGTGTGAAAGGAAAAATCAATGTATACCGACATAAAGCCATAGCCGGCTGAACCTCAATGTGAAATGTTGGACTTAAGGGAGAGGAGTATGATTCAATTAGAAAAAAAAGAAAAGGAAAGGGAAAAAAAGGTTTGAGACCTTAATAAGATCGAATCGATTTAAAAATATGAGTTTAAAAATTGCGCACGTGTTGTGTTAGTGCACACTTAAGTTTTAGGCAAGATACAACTGAATAAAGCTAATATAGAAAAGGAAGAGCCCGAAACACGTCAGTTCTAAATATAGGGGGTGACACATGTGTTACAAGTTCGGATGTTGAGCTTACACAACATTCCTTGGAGGGAATAAAATTTCAAATTAGAGACAGCATGCATATATTTGAACGTTGAAGTCAAATCGGGTGCAGTCGGAATGTCATCAGATAAGACATACGTTTCTCTTCCTCATTCAAATATTCAAATTTCAACCTGTTTGTGATGTAGACCCTAACAGAGTAACAGTCAATGCCCTGAGCTGCAGTATAGCCCCATGATGTGAATCGCTTAATACTCATCAGCGAATAATACGACGTGAGCATGCAATTGCCTCATCCAAGTAGACTGGCGCACATTTGAAAAGCTAATTCGATAATCATGGAAAAGTAGTTAATTTTGAAAAACCCCAAACCTATTTATAATTATATTCTTTTTAATACTCAATTTTTATCGTGTAGGTGCAAATAAATGAGCAGTTGTAAATTCGGGTTATAGAAAGAGACAGAGAGAGAGAGAGAGAGAGAGAGAGAGAGAGAGAGAGAGAGAGAGAGAGAGAGAGAGAGAGAGAGAGAGAGAGAGTGAACACATCGACGCTTTTTGTTTGTACTTACATTGTCTGATATTGAACGTTTAGAATGGTCTTTTAATAGATAGTTCTTGTTTTTTGGTTTGTTTGTTTTTTGTTATAGGAAAAGAGAGATAGAGAGAGAGGGAGAGAGAGAGAGGG
>JAWDGP010002895.1:1522500-1525000 GCA_033675545.1 Elysia crispata | reverse complement strand
TAATATCAATGAAAGCCTTACCTTAGATTTTCTCATCTTGAAATTGCAGGAAAAGTCCCGCAAAAAAAAAGGAGATGAACTTTCAAAGATAATAGTTTACAAATATACAATATCCAAAATAATTCACGATGACTTTGCAACCGAGGAAACCATTGAGAAGGGATAGCACATCATACTCGGACAAGCATCCTAGTCACTGCTGCAAGACACACAATCACACGGCAAGTCTGATCAGCTGTTGGTCATATCAGTCAACCCCTGGTCTATCTTGTTGTAGGACGTCACACTACAGTGTGTAATTCAGTTACTATAACCTACTAAGAGAGCATGGGTGTGATCAAAACCTATGATTATCGTTCATACATAATTTATAGCTATAGATCTGTCTATGCGACCTGTAGTGTGTGTCATGATTGGGTGTAACTTTGTTAATGTTATGTGCGTAGTTATAATGCGTCTCAGGTCATGTGCGTTGTTGTTGTTGATGTTGTCGTTGTTTTTGTTGTTGTTGTCGTTGTCGTTGTTGTTGTCGTTGTTGTTGTCGTTGTTTTTGTTGTTGTTTAAAAGTTCATTGCAGTCCTGATCGGCAAGAATGCATAATAATTAATTTAGATATAGACCTAATAAATATTATGAAAATATACCACTAGGGTGCTATGAATTGATTATGATATGTTGACACTCTTGTTATTGCGGATGTGTAAACCTTGTCATGCCGTAATAGACAGGCGGCATCAGATAGTTCAGAAGGTAAAACGTTTATCTGACATCACAAAGGTTCCGCGTTTGAACACTACCTTCGTATAATAGGTGATGAGAAAGTCACTCATCGAACAAACCATATCCTAGGCTTGATGGGAATCTAGCTTTGTGACTCTAGAGGTTAAAGCCTATCATTGTATTTAGTCATTATTATAGTCATAGTCTCTAGGTCTGAAAATTAAGAATTTTGTACTAGCTGCGGCCTTTGAGAGACTATTCCCCTAATGAAGACGCAAGATTAAAAAAAAAAAAAAGAAGAGCGAAAATAAGTCACTTAAAAAAGCTCAATTAGTGTGGCAGTGAAAACTGTAACCGTTTTATCTCTGAAGAATCAATTAACTGAATGACCCATTTGCTATTGAACATCTGTACTTAAATAATTCGAGAATATGACCTAGATTCTAAACAATTGAAATTAGTTTTATCTGGATTGATTTGCCTGCTCGTTAAGAAATAACGTTGTTTTATCTATACAAATAATATGTTTTTGAGAAAGTTGAATGCACTCCTGCATCTCCATTCCTTATAAACGTCATAGGTAAAGTCAGCATAAAGGGTCAAACGCTTGATATGTCTATAGGCTGACTTTAAGTAGACGTAGGGGTTTGAATTCTAAATGGCATCTCACTACAATCTATTGGGTACCATTTTGGTCTTTTCTGTTGGTTTCAAAAATGGCTGTTGTGTTGCCATTGTTGTTACTGTTGTTGTTGTTGTTGTTGTTGTTGTTGTTGTTGTTGCTGTTGTGTTGTTGTTGTTGTTGCTCAAATTGTTGTTGCTGGTGATATTGTTGTGGATATTTCAAAATGCGAATATTGCTGAGGCTGTATAGTGTGGTATAAATGAGTTTAAATGTCTGTTACTTTTGGTGGTGATGGACAACAAACGTTTACTTCAAGATGATTTAATAAGAGGAAAGAATTCAAGCCATGTTGATGTTATCTTTATATTGCAGAACCATCCATTGCCATCGCTAACGAATGAGTTTGAAAATTACATGATAAGAAAACACTTAGTCTTGAAACAGTATTGTAGGAAGCGATCGGTGCGGGGTTTTTATTTATATTTTTTTTTTTTGGTTTGTTTGTTTTGTTTTGTTTTTGTTTTGTTTTTGTTTTTGTTTTTGTTTTTGTTTTTGTTTTTGTTTTTGTTTTTGTTTTTGTTTTTGTTTTTGTTTTTGTTTTTGTTTTGTTTTGTGTTCGATTGTTTGTTTGTTTTTTGTTTGTTTTTTTGTTGTTGTTCTTTTGTTGTTGTTCTTTTTTTGTTGTTCTTTTCTTTTTTTTTTTTTTTTTTTTTTTTTTTTTTGGGGGGGGGGGGGGGGGGGGGGGGTGTTAAAATCGAAATCGTGAGTTAGTGCTTTTTTATTATTATTTATTTTTATATAATTCTTCTTCAGAGTTATACAAGTCATCATGTTCAAATGAGGATAGTAATGTGAAAGTTTGCAGACCTTTTCGACTCAGCAAAACTAAAATAATGTGAGACGATACAACGTGTCTCGTGACAACATGCTAATTAATATCGCTGTAAGGCCGGTCTAGTGAGATATGGGAGACCGGGTTCAGAGTGACAGTTCGATGATCAGTTAAAAAAACAACCCCACAGTTGCAGCCCTATCAGTTTTTATCATTAACGCGAGCATGGGTCAATAATGTTTTTTTTCTTTTTTTACTCGCCCTCACGTAAAGGATCTGTTATTAATAATCAGAAGATGCTAATTCGCCAGTATTGTTACAGT
>JAWDGP010002895.1:1502500-1512500 GCA_033675545.1 Elysia crispata | reverse complement strand
CTTTCAGTGGTAAGAACAGGGAGAATAACGAAGCTTGGCGAACCAACACCTAGGCTCATAACAGGAAATCTTTAAGTTCTTCTTCTTATCACTCAAATGGTTTAAATGTTTAAAGAAACAAGCGATCGTTGGGAGATGGGAGTGAGTGAGGGGCGTTTAGAGTGTAAAAATCGCCTATGCTTGACAAAATTTTGGTGTTACTTAAGTTTTAAAAAATGAGGCTAAAAGACACATCGAGAGATGAATCAAACAGTTCTACTCTTATATTAAACAAGTTCCCTTTTTTACTAAGCATGGCAAGGTAATTTAATGCTTTAAGCATTAACATAACCATCTCATTTGGGATTTTTGGGGCTGTGTGTGGGTTGTGAACGTTGCAAAAAGTAAAACCGAAATGATTCTGAAATAAGCCATGAAGGATAATAGATACAAAAATGAGGATAAAAGCAGAATTTTATATAAAAAAAAAATGGCTATGCCTCTACAAAGGGAAATAACTCTTTATAAAAAATAATTTTTATTGGGGGGTGTAGGTGTTCAGCTTGGAACTTCCGCCATGTAGACTCTCTCAGGATAGCTGGCCTGTCTTGCCCATTGACTAAGTACCATAGTCGCCAGTACCCCTGGAGGAGATCGAGTTATTTGCACAACCGTTCGACACTAAACTTCCCC
Source organism: Elysia crispata (assembly GCA_033675545.1). Classification (NCBI taxonomy): domain Eukaryota; kingdom Metazoa; phylum Mollusca; class Gastropoda; family Plakobranchidae; genus Elysia; species Elysia crispata. The sequence goes on along the minus strand of JAWDGP010002895.1, from coordinate 1,511,828 downwards.
GCCAGCATCCAAGCACCAAAGCGATGCACACAAAAGCAGTGTGCATGTTGTGCTCACGTTTGACACCCAGCTGCTCTTCACAATACCACGTATTTCAGCTTACCACATGGGTAAATAAATACATTTACCTGTAATATGTTTATCTCTTCAGCATAACATATTGCTGTACAAAACAGTTCACGTTATATCAAGGAGCAGAAGATATAAGCTTTGGAACAGTGATAAAACTGATATTCTTGAATTGGTCTACACGCATTTTTTTTTCATTTTTTTTTTCTTTTTGGTATGATCATAGAAATAAAAAATATTTCAGTTTTTAATTTGATTAAATATTTTGATCTTATTTATTTAAAAAAGAAGCTTCGTATTTAGCTTGCTCTCTAACCTTGGACTCTTTTAGGCAACAGGCAAAAGAAAGGAAAGCAGAATTAATGAAAACCGACAAAAGAAAAAAAAAAAAAGAGGCAGGGAAAAAGTGTAGATCTAAAGTGTAATTTTAGTCATTATAGTTTATACGTTTACGATCGCTCCTAGTATTAGACCCACAAAAAACAGGCTAACTAGTTTTCGTGGCAATCATGTAATTATTTTATGACTTTAAAAAATTTAATAGGGCATTATCAATAGTGATATTCCTACAAACTTTCTTAATAGTTTTCTTCAAGCTTAAAAAAAAGGAGTTTGACGGTACATAAACCTTTAGTAATAAACAAGGACTGGCAAAAAGCGATGTCATTTGAAAAAGTCTTATGCGATGAAAATTCTCGAAGTGTAATACATCTCTGTGGAATAAGGAGGTTTTGGTTATCTCTCCATTCCCATAAACTCTCTTAGGGTCTTAGTAGGGAATGTATAGTATTGCGTAGTAAAAAAAAAAAATGGGTGGCTAAAGATGTTTGCAGCTGTTTAAAAAAAAAATCTCCCTCGATGGCATACTATTTTTCTCATAATAGTATATCATTTTAATAGTTAACAACAAGATCATCTATCAAATAACTCCAAAAAAAAAAAAAAAAAAACGGTATTAGAATGCTCATTAAAAGAACCCCAAGAGAAATTTAATAAACTAAATGGTTTGATAAACCTTATTAGTTTCTTTTTTCGTCCCAAAAAAAAGAGGAAGAAAAATAATTGTACTGAGACAGTACATAGAGTGGCGTCTCTGTCTATATGACAATCTTTTCGCGAAAATTATCTTTTTTTCGGTAAGCTAAAGGAGACCGTAAAAATAAACCTAAGATGCCTATAATGTTTGCGACATTATTCTTAGAGCGATTAGATATTTTAAAACAAATCCTATACTTAAAGCATTTTAAGTTTATACTTACATAGCCTTACAGTCAGCTTTTAGAGAAATTTCTAATAGCTTCGAAAAGTACATAACTGGCTGTTTTCCAGTATTCCTGCCTTTGTAACGGACAGAAAACTGATTTTTATAGGAAGAAGAATGAACTTGCTTTAGAGTCGAAAAGGGGACTTTATAAGCGTGTTCAAGTAGGAAAAAAAAGAGAGAGAGAGAGAGAGAGAGAGAGAGAGAGAGAGAGAGAGAGAGAGAGAGAGAGAGAGAGAGAGAGAGAGAGAGAGACACTGGATAGTCCTGAAATTTTTTCACTTGGCGAATAGATTTAGGTGACTGTCATATCTTCTGGTTTCTCTAAGACTGTTTTCACATCTCTTTACAGTCAGGTTCCTATATAAATGCAAATATTATGGATTCACGCATCAGGTCAGGTAAGACAAAACGGGTAAAGTTGTGTAAAGTGTTCATACGACTTAAGCTCTACAAAAGAATATTACGGGAGAAATCTCATTCTATCTATCTATCTATCTATCTATCTATCTATCTATCTATATATATATATATATATATATATATATATATAAATTATATATGCACATCTCTCTTTCATTCTATTTTTCTCACTGTCATTCTCTCTCACACTTTTTTTTGTCTTTGACTCTCTCTCTCTCTCTCTCTCTCTCTCTCTCTCTCTCTCTCTCTCTCTCTCCCTCTACCTCCCTCTCTCTCTCTTTCTCTCTCTCTCACACACACTGTCTCTGCCTACTTGTTTGACTCTCTCTCTCTCTATCTCTCTCTCTCTCACACACACAGTCTCTGCCTACTTGTTTGACTCTCTCTTTTTCTCTCTCTCACACACACACACACACTGTCTCTGCCTACTTGTTTGACTCTCTCTCTCGCTCTTTCTTTCTCTCTCTCTCACACACACTGTCTCTGCCTACTTGTTTGACACTCTCTCTCTCTTTCTCTCTCTCTCTCACACACACACTGTCTCTGTCTACTTGTTTGACTCTCTCTTTTTCTCTCTCTCACACACACACTGTCTCTGTCTACTTGTTTGACTCTCTCTTTTTCTCTCTCTCACACACACACACTGTCTCTGCCTACTTGTTTGACTCTCTCTCTCGCTCTTTCTTTCTCTCTCTCATACACACACACTCTATCTCTGTCTGCTTGTTTGACTCTCTCTCTCTCTTTCTCCCTCTCTCCCTCACACACACACACACTGTCTCTGCCTACTTGTTTGACTCCTCTCTCTCTCTCTCTCTCTCTCTCTCTCTCTCTCTCTCTCTCTCTCTCTCTCTCTCTCTCTCTCTCTCTATAGATCTATCTAACAATCTATCTCTATAAGCATTTTTCTTATATTTGCTTTGGACGCATTTTAGAAAAAATGTAATGAAAGTTTATTTTACTGGAGAGAAAACAATTGAAGACAGCAACGCCTATAATCGTCAAGAGAAGCACTTTAATAACTAGCATACACAACTGTTTCTTCAACAGGTTATTGGTCTAGTGTCTTTCTTTGCGGTTCAATCTAAAACCGCCTTTTCATTTAGGACATTTTTGTTTTAATTAGTGTAATATTTTTAGAGCGGTTTTTTAAACGATAAAATAATTTTAAATGTGTGATTATGTTTATAATTGTTCTTGGCATAGAAACTAAATAGAATGTGTAGATTGTGTCATGTAAAAACCATGCTATTCGAATTTTTGGCAGTCTCTGAAATTTACTTTTTTTTTTCCAGGAATTCTTATAGAGAAAGACCTGCGGCACGAAAACTTAGAGGGGACGCGTTGAAATTAATAGACAAGGAGAATGTTGAGATGAGGGGTATCGGTTTAAATTTTTTCTCACTTTTCACAAAGCACACTTGCGAGACGTGTGTTTTCAAAATCAGGAAATTTTCAATATAGTAACATAAATATGTATTGAAACAATACTTGTTATTATGAATTGATGAAAATATTTACTGTTAAATGAAAAAAAAAAAAGAGGAAAAAACAAGACGAAGAAGGAGAAGAACTAGAAGAAGAAGAAGATTAAGAAGAAGAAGAAGAAGAAGAAGAAGAAGAAGAAGAAGAAGAAGAAGAAGAAGAAGAAGAACAACAACAACAACAACAACAACAACAACAACAACAACAACAACAACAACAACAGCAACAACAACAAAAACAACAACAACAACAACAACAACATGAGCAAGAAAAAGAAAAAGATCAAGAACAGCAGCAACAACTACAGCAATCACACCACGAAGAAGAACAACATTAGCGATGATAAGGTCACCACAAAAACAACAGTAACGTCAAATTAATAACAGCAAGGGGAAGATGAGGAGAAGAAGGAGAAGTAGGAGGCACAGGAGGTCGACGGCAACAAGTAGGTAAAACGGAAAGAGGTAAGTAGAGAGAAGGCGAGAGAGAGAGAGAGAGACAGAGAGAGAGAGACAGAGAGAGAGAGAGAGAGAGAGAGAGAGAGAAAGAGAGAGAAAGAGAGTTTCATTATAATGCATTAAAAAGAAGCCATTTAGATCAAATCATCAACAAACCGTAGAAATTGTTATTTAAAAAACTAAGATGTTTACCTTGTTAGCATTCTTTAATGAGGCAAATGTGTAATCCATACAAACGAAATACAATATTGTAACTGGCATTTATTTCAGGCGATTTTTTTTCCTCTTAGGTCATTTCATTTCTAATGGAAAATTCACTCGTCCATGAACAACAATTTTTTTTTTTTTTTTTTTTTTTTTTTTTTTTTTTTTTTTTTTGTTCTAAGCTAAAATTTTGAAAAGAATGAAAATCGAAAGTTATTCTTCAATTATTATAGAACTCATCACTTATCAGTGATTCTCTTAGAATCAAGAACGCTATAATGACCATATGAAACAATTTCCTGCCATAGGATGAACTTGCGTACTCAATATCTTTTTTTTTTTTCGTCTCTTTTCTGTTTCACGCTTCACATCTCATCCTCTGGGCGAAATAAGCTATCTCACTCCCTGACACTTGTTAAGCCAGACAATCCGTGTTCTGACTGTAAGTAGTACTGATGGGCAAACCTACACCTATGACATAACACGGAAAACCACCACAGGCCACGAGGTGCATAGTTATCGCACAGAAAAACGGTCTTGTTTCTCTCGATTCCCCAGACAGACAGCACTCACTGACGAAAATGAAGGGAGTGGGCACAGGTATTTACTGGAAGTGGAGGTTAGCTTTGGCAGAGTGACCCAAAGTCTAGACAAGCAGCACCCCAGAACTCTGCCTTGGTTAAATTCTTTGCTCACACCTCGTTATTTGTATTGCACGCGCCTTTGTCAGTTCCGCGAACATCTTTGATGTAAACAGTAGACAGTTGCCAAAGGTGGTGGTGGTGAATTGCAACACGACCCTTTAATGTAAATAGGATAATACGGAAATAGGCATCAGTCATGGTTTCCTAGCCAAAAATCTATATCTGTGATGGTATTTATCGTTTCTGCGTGTACTTGCTTTTTTGCTTTTGTTTTGTTACGTTTTGTTTATATACTGATCACTTTAGTGCGCATTAAAAATGATAAAGATGATGTAATTAAAGAATAGTTCCCAAAAGCGTTATACTTGAAAAGAAAAGAGTAATAAAAAAATATAATAGAGAATGATTTTGTGTCCTGTTACTTATGGCTCATAACCAGGAATTTTTTTTTCACCTTTCTCTGATCTAACGCGAGTTTTATATCAAATCAAGCGTTTTACTCACAATACAACTAACACCCATCGAGGACAAGATGCTTTCAAACATCCTTTTCTTCCTTATACACTAATTTCCTAATTCACCGCCTTGCTCCTGATTATGAATGATTTATCTATAGATTTTTTGGAAGGATAAAAGGGGAACAGGTTGGGGGGGGGGGGGGAAGGAAGAGAGAGACCACATGATGTTTTTTTCTTTTAAAAATCGGGCCTACAGTTAAAGAAAAGACAGTGGTAATTATCTTGAGATAAGCAGTGTATTGCGTAAAATTTTGAATAGCAACAAATCCCAAGTCCTCTTATTTTCTCTTTTTTTAATTTATTTTCCCCCTTATTTCCGTCTTCCAAAACATTGTATTATCCTTAAGCACCTTGTTGTTTTCATCCTTTGATGTTTAATTTTTTTTAACTATTAGTTTTATTGTCTGCATCTTATCTATCTCCACCTGCCTGTCTTAAATATCCTCTCCCGCCTTCTTCCCTACGTCTTCATCTCTCTCTCTCTCTCTCTCTCTCTCTCTCTCTCTCTCTCTCTCTCTCTCTCTCTCTCTGTTTCTCTCTCTCTCTCTCTCTCTCTCTCTCTCTCTCTCTCTCTCTCTCTCTCTCTCTCTCTCTCTCTTTGTTTCTCTCTTCATATCTCTCTCTCTGTTTCTCTCTTCATCTCTCTCTCTCTCTCTCTCTCTCTCTCTCTCTCTCTCTCTCTCTCTCTCTCTCTCTCTCTCTCTCTCTCTCTCTCTCTCTCTCTCTCTCTCTTTCTTTTTCTTTTTTTTTCCCCTTTGGCACTCTTTGGGACACAAACATACAAGCGTTTTTATAACTCAAATCGATCTATCTAAAAAAATCATATTTTTCATGTCCTAACTCTCTATTATACTAAGTCTTCATCTTTTATTTCCGCACTTTCACTTTCGACAGTGCTTCTACTTTAAACTGTTCATCATTCACCATCCCGCATGCTACAAATAGCACACTCGACCGTGCCGCGCCCTATAGCTGCACGTGACTCGGTGTCTCAAGCATCTAGATCTAGATCTACTAAACACGTAAAAGAAATTAGCGATGGCTGATTGCTTGGCTGCCTCTTTATCAGATTCTTTGGAAGACTTTAGAGGCAGAAAATCGGTTTAAAAAGGGAGGCATTCTACGGCTCGCCAACTCAAGCTTGCAGTTACTGTTAAGCAGTTACTGTGACAGGCTTACTGGTTCCAACAGGTGGTTGTGTGCCGCCAGTCTCTACCCATTGAGTTACCTTGTTCTAACAGGTAAGTCTAGGCAAGTTTAGAAAAAGGTCAATTCGGTCTACAAGGACAAAAAAAAATAGTAGTGCCCCTATGACGTCTGTTGAAAATGATGTTAGATTTTGGGATTTTCGTAAATTATTAATGCAAAAGACAAAAAGGAGGGATTTGGGAGGGATGGGAGTGGGAAGTGTGGGAGAGAGAAAAGAGAGAGAGAGAGAGAGAGAGAGAGAGAGAGAGAGAGAGAGAGAGAGAGAGAGAGAGAGAGAGAGTTCGAAATAGATAATTTGCCTTGTGAAGTTTTACTCGTTCTGCCTTTTTCAACATAATCTATCAAAATTATTGCACGAATGCAGCTATTATACCCCACTCTTACCTTCTTATATCGTAAAGGATTTTAAGATTGTGAACAAGCATTTACAATGAAAATCTTTTTTATCAGAATTATCAACAAAACCTTTGCTGACGAAATCAGTGTAACTATAAAAATGTACACAAAATCTCTGGATTTTCACGCTTTAAATTAAACTATGCAACATTCCACCTGAGTTCTAAAAAAGAAAAACATTCCAAGTATTATCCGCACGTACATCAAGTATTGGCAAACAAATAGGAGATAATGTGAAGAGGGATTAGATAATATAATGCTGGTTTGTTTGTTTTTTTTCGTGTATACGGGTTTAATCTTCTTATATTTAATAATTATCTATAGTTTTGTCAGATAGAGCTCTGGAAAACTCAACGACCATGTATTTTTTTATCAACATTCTCTCTCTGTCTTCCTGCCTCTATGTATGAATTTTTCCCCCTCTCTCTTTAACTCACTTCAGTATTTCTCTTTTGTTTGCCTATTGCTCGCTTCGTATTTGTCATGATAGCTTATTCTTATTCTCTTATGATCACTTTTTCGCTGTCTGTCTATCTGGCTATCTGCCTCTCTCTCTCTCTCTCTCTCTCTCTCTCTCTCTCTCTCTCTCTCTCTCTCTCTCTCTCAATCTATTTCTTTCTCTCTTTCTCTCTGTCTCTCTCTCTCAATCTATTTCTTTCTCTCTTTCTCTCTGTCTCTCTCTCTCTGTCTCTGTCTCTCTCTCTCTCTCTCTCTCTCTCTCTCTCTCTCTCTCTCTCTCTCTCTCCCTCTCTCTCTATCTCTCTCAATCTATTTCTTTCTCTCTTTCTCTCTGTCTCTCTCTATCTTTTTTCCTCTCTTCTCTCTCTTACTATCTGTAACATGGATTTAAATGATTGCAAGATGACTCGTTTTAATGAATAATAAATTGTCTAAATTATATGTGAGAGCCTGCACCAACATTGATCCTGTTGTCATCTTTCCTTCCTCGTTCTAATCCCAACTAAGAATTATCCCAGTCCTCACCCCGATCCCTTCAACTGCAGAAATAATTTTAACTTTGGCAATGAAATTGTTACGTTACATGTAATGAGAGGCCCAAATTAATTGTTCCTCAAGCATTGTCATTCCACTCCTATGAGGAAAAAAAAAAAAAGAGAGAGAGAGAGAGAGAGAGAGAGAGAGAGAGAGAGAGAGAGAGAGAGAGAGAGAGAGAGAGAGAGAGAGAGAGAGAGAGAGTGAGGCATTTATGAAGATTTTTTCAAAAGATGCTAGGGGGTTTTAAAAAATTCCCTTCAACTTCTTCTCTCGTAACACAGTATAATAAGTGGATTTAGGAAAGAAAAAAAAAGCACCTGCTTAATTCTACTTATATAACCTCATCATTTGTTTTTACAGCACTTATATCTTATATTTATCTTTCTGTAAATAAAGCACACAAAACTTTAACATCTCCTATAAAACTTTAATACGAGTTTCTTGGACTTCGAAGGCATTCAGTAATGGAAGTGCTTGGCGGCAGAAGTGTTCGAACACCTGACACAACATTGAAATAATTAGATAAGTGTTATCTTTTAATTCCTTTTATAAGACTTGCAGAGATTCTGGACTGGAGAGCTACAGGCACTTTGCCTTGATATGAACATTCTTGGCTCAATTGAACTCTGCAACTGCGAACAAATAGAAGTCACATAAAAATAGTGTGACTGTAAGAATAGTTAAATATCTGTTCAAACAAGACAGTGTTGCATGCACTTTAAAGGATTATTAGAACAGGATTTATATTACTGGATGGGAAATATGGGTTTAACGAGCAGCCAAGAGAGAAAGACACATCGACAGACACACAGACACACTGACAGAGTGAGGCTTAAGACAGCCAGGCAGACAGACGGGTAGGCATGCAGAAAAGAATAGACGTAGACATAGAAGAAAGCGGAGACCGTGCAAGGAAGAAAGTTTGTGAAAGAGAAACTACTAGAGATGATAAAAAACGAGATGGACAGAGAAAGGAAAATCGATTTGAGAACAAAATATTAAATACAAGTATTAAAGTGCACAATTCTTCAAACAAGGCTTTCCTTTCCTACATCATAGATCTTGCCCTCAGAATTCGCAGCTGGATAACAAAACAAAACCGTTGCTTGGAGAACAAATTAATGATAATGAGAATAACATGGAAAATTCTTCAACTTCAACGATTTCAAAATCTTGTGTGGAAGTAAAGTTTGCCAGATTCGGGTATTGCCCTCATTCTAACCACATGACGAAGCCTTAGCGTAGTAATGTTGAAGAATATAGACAATAATTAAAAAGGAAATTCGCATATTGCACACATCCCTAAATCATTAAAAGAACCTTTTTTTAAAACGCTAATTAGAAGGCTATGAGTTCCTGTAAAAAGTGCTTTATGCATAACTGCTTATTTCTGAAAATGTAATTGATAATAAAATGTAAAGTTTAAAAGGATACACAAATAGTTCGGAATTTTACAAAACTAGCTAATAATTCTTATTGGGAGTGCAATTAAGAGCTTGACAGCAAGAACACAAATCTTCCGAAAGTCACTGAGATGTTGTATGATGTTATTATCAGTATGTCAGTATATTACATTTCGAAATTCAAGTGGCATTTTTAATCTTCACATTGATCATTGTACCAAAACATAGAGGTCGATTATTGATGGATCAAAACAATAAATCC
>JAWDGP010002895.1:1452500-1497500 GCA_033675545.1 Elysia crispata | reverse complement strand
TTTGTTTGTTTTTTGTTTGTTTTTGTTTTTTTTGTCTTTCTGGCATGGTGACGAATTAACACGTATTTCCTAAAAAATATAGAAAGAGGATTAAGACATGCTCTTTACAGAATGGTGACTTAAAGCGCCTCTCGCGAGACAGAATAACGTGGCTCTGCAGCAGCTAAGAGATTACACGGTTTGGTTTCAAGACAAATACGGCCTCAACAAAAGATTCAGAGAGGGGATAATTCCACATTGAGGAACTCAAGTCATGCAAACAGCTGTTTTGTGGTGGTCTTCCTAAAGATCTGACCTGGCTTCCGGTGACAAGTTTGTTTTGGTCTCTTGAGTGTGAGTGTCATTTTTATTTTTTATTTTATTTTTATTTTTTACTGTTTTGCTAGCAAAAGAGAGGTTATCTTTTGAAAGCAGGAATTTTTAGTTTCTTGTCAAAATACTAATTTTGCTCTATTTTATTCTTTGCAAAGAGAGAGAGAGAGAGAGAGAGAGAGAGAGAGAGAGAGAGAGAGAGAGGGAGAGAGAGAGACAGAGACAGAGACAGAGACAGAGACAGAGATTAGAGTGGAGTAGAGTAGAGTTTAAGGAAAGAAAGACAGAGAAAGGAGAACCGGACAGGCTGAGAATGTAGAAGGAGATAAGGAGTCAAAGATGGAGAGAGAGGGAAAGACAAAAAAAAAATTCCTGATCGCTTTTCCCCAGGTATATCAATTTTGCATATCCAGAAAATAAACTTTAGTCCTGTTTCTGTGCTGAAGTGTTGTCTTAAGTCAAACAAATAAAATAGTAAAGGTTAAATAAAAAATAGAGAGAGAAAAGTGCATGTAGATAATAATGTCTTGTTATTTATGCTGAATGCCATCCACTGAGTCGATTTTAAACTTTGAAAGTCTTAGAGAAGAAATCGTGAATAACCTGTAATATTGTTACCGCTCAAACAGTTAGGGCACCACTTATCTCAAAACCATCATATTTGTAGCACAAATCTTGATCAATGTCATGCACTATCAACATACTCTTTCCATCAGGAAGGCCCTCAGAAACACTTTGGAAACGTCAAACAATGTTAGAACTTCCAAAACTTAATCACAAAACTCGATCTTTATTATTAGTTAAACACATTTAAGGATCATCAAATTTTCGGCAAGTTTACAATCATATCCTCGATAATCAATGTCCTTATCGAAGTAAAAAGAAAAAAAATACAAGATTTATATCCATCAAGTCAAAGAATGTGTGTCAATATTACTTCCATGAAGAAAACAAGTCAGTCAGTGGTGAGACGCCAGCACAGCTGCTGTATATCAATCTACAAGTATACAAGACAGTCGCATCAACATCCTGAGAGGATTTGCTCCAGTTGCTCGGCGCTCCGCTAGGCTGGGCAAAGGTAGCAAACCGGGGCTTATCTTTTGTAACCTAGCTGTCTATAATTAGTAGAAGTCTTGTCGTCTTGTATGATAAATGCACACATCACCTCAGTCGTGCGTGAATGGTGGAGAACCACTGACAATTTATTGCACACAGGTAATAGATCCATGAATTGCAGTCCCTCTTGGAAAGGGAGAGGGGATGCCGTGCTTTCTGCTATCCATTTGGTCATTTGCTCTTCTATTCCTCTTGAATAATAGAACAGAGAGACAGATAGACATTTAGAGAGGGGGAGAGAGAGGCAGACAGAGAGAGAGAGAGAGACAGGAGAGTGAGACTGAGAGAGAGAATGGATGGATTGGGGATGGGGGGAGAGAGGAAGATAGGTGCTGATGAAATATTGTCGCTCTGTCAACAACACAAGTGGACAAATATGCTGCGCCAGTAACTTTGCAGTCTCAACGACGAGCCCACCACCTTGCACTGGTTTGCTTCTGATGTAGAGGGCGCGTGGGTGTAGGTGTTGCTAAATTCCACACACACACACACACACACACGCACAGAAATAAGCTGAAACGAAGGCCACTTTCTGTTAAAGGAATTTGTATTTAAGGAAACTCAATAAGAGAGCCCATGACTGATGTAAACGTGCTTTCGCAGTACAAAACATTGCAGGGTGAAGATCTCGGTTGAACTAGCATTTTAAAAGCAAGACCAATTGTCATTATCTCGGTGCATGTACTTATGTAATTCTAAGCTGCCACAGGGTGAAAGTAATGGGATCAAAATGGCAAATTAGCGAACTCCTGTATCTTGTCCGAATCGCGCTTTTGAGTGGATTAATACGCTTTTAGATTAGATTTCAAATCTAAATCAAGGTCAGTATTTTTTTTTGTATCGTCACGTTCCTTTCTTTCTTTTCCTGAATACGATCCAATCGATTTTTATTACTCCAGAAAAGAGAAAGTCTTACTCGAATAAGGCATAGTCATTGATTCATAACAATTTGTTGTTGATCAGCAAGAGTGTCATTATTAAATGTGGAGTAGAATCGACTTGTTGAGTAAATCCTAACCCCCATTTGTTTTTAGGTTGTGAAAAATCACGTGAGGTTTTTTTTTATTATTATTATTAGTTTGTTTCATTTTATTTATTTTTTTTTTTTTTTTTTTTTTTTTCCTTGCCGTGCGTAGAGAAGAGACAAATTAAGACTTCTCATGACAGTCGGAATGACAGAAGAAAGAACGGAGAAGAAAACTTTTCGAAAAAAGGAGACAAATGGATTGGCAGCGCGCAGGAAATCTGAAAGAAGCATTGAAAACGAAGAGCGATCCAGAAGTGAGGATGCAGTATTGTCTGTCAGAACCAAATAAGATTTTGCAACGCGCTGGGTGATGATGAGGATGATGACTAATATCAAGTTGTTTAAAGAAAAAAAAAGCGATTGCAAACTTGAATCGGAGCTGAAAAATAAAGTTTGAAATCTGTTTTTGTTGTCGGCGGCAGTGATGGTTGTGGTGCTGATGTTGTTACACATGTAGTTGTTGATGATGCTGTGCTGCTACATTGCTGTTGTAACCATAATTTTTTTTTTTTTTTTTTTTTTTGCCACCGATGAATTTGTTACAGATCTTTTGTCTTTGCAGTTTAACCGCGGTTTTTCGGATTATTTAATTGTTGAAAATATGTCTACCGAATGTCATTAATAATACATCACCAACATTTTTGACTATCCAATGAAATGTCTATTTTATTTTATAATTGCTTGTGTTGATCAACTTACATGCGGCAGTGATTTTTAAAAGTCAATCATTCCACCAATGTAACAAGTCGGATAAGTCTCGTGATAACATACTCTATACTTGAAGCGTGTTAGATTAAAGAGATGGCAAATAAGATTAAGAGTGGTTTGCCATTTCTGTGAACAGTCGTTAATGGGTAAGTGCAAATCTATAAGAAGGAAGTAACTACAAATCTTGCAATGTTTCTTGTAGCTTTTCGGCTGACGGAATTTTCTGACTCAGTTATCATACTAAAAAAGTATATACATGTAAAACTTTCTTTTCAAATTGTTTATTTGCGTTATCTAAGAACTTATTTATTATAGACATTTTAAACAAATTAAAACCACATAATTTAGAATACATCACCAGGCGTTTAAATTAGACATAGATTTAAGCCAGATATAAATGTACTAGTCTTGTCGCATCTTACCAAAGTATAGATCTACATAATCATCTTGCTATAAAGTTATATGAATTGCATAATGTGGAAGTATGAATTTCTGAATATATACAAGAGAGAGAGAGAGAGAGAGAGAGAGAGAGAGAGAGAGAGAGAGAGAGAGAGAGAGAGAGAGAGAGAGAGAGAGAGAGAGAGAGAGAGAGAGAGAGAGAGAGAGAGAGAGGCCTCCAAACTACTTACCATCAGCTAGCAGAATAGTCCGGAGTAGGTCTATAATTCAAGCCAAAAGGGTCTATCTAAGCATAATCTAAATCTTAACTTATTATGAGACTTGCGATTGATAAATATATTTACAACATTCGAGAAAGCAAGCTTTCATTAAATCTGTCGACATGTCACCTGCAGCTTTTCTAGATTTTTAGATTTAGAAGCCAGATCTATATCTGATCTGAAATATGTAAGGTGAAAGGCGGTTTCACTTTACATCCAAAGAATGATGCCAAAAGATGCCAAAGAATGACCTAGACCTTGCAATTCTAATAGCGGGTTCATCGAATTTAGGCATGAAAAAGCTTTGGTTGCCTAATTCTTGTTTTGCAAAGAGTAGAAAATGCGAACGAATCGCAAGGGGGAAAAAAGCTTTATTTAATACGCCATTTATCTCCTCTTATTTTCACAGACAGGAAAGAAATGTTACTTGCCGTGGACAGAAAATAATTAACATTTTGATGAAGAGGATTAGATTAATCGATACTGGCAAACACAATGTTCAATTAAAGATGAAAAGGAATGGATGTGATTTACTTTACAAGATGCGTCTTACAAATGTATTAATTTTTATAAATCTCAGGATTCCGTTTCTATTTTAACCATAATACTCACGAATCAAGAGAACTAAGGAAAACCATAATTTCCATAATTAAATGCTATAATTACATCATACACCGTATTGTAATGCCTAGTGAAGTGAGAATCAGCCCAATCACCGTAATTGTAATTGTAATCCAGCGAAGGATCAAAACCTAGATCTTATTATTATGTTTTAGTCTTTTACCCTCCAGCTGCTTGTCTGGTGCTCCATAATTATGAAGGGATATACTTACATAGTTATTTATCTTTCCAATTGATTATAATTCCTTTCCGTATTTAAAAATAAGATCTATATAAAAGGACATTTCGTTTGATTCCATAATAGATATAAGAGGATACATGTAACGTATTCCGTTTGATTCCATGATAGATATAAAAGGAGATATCCCGTTTGATTCCAGAGTAGATTTATATAAAAGGAGATATTCCTTTTGATTCCGTTACATTTGTTTAAAAGAAAGTGCGAGTGAGAGCTGTAACATTATTACCATGGGCTAAATTTATTTCAAAGGGTAAGAAAATTTCAAAAGGTGCACAGGGACGTCGAGTGGCTCTGTCGGTAGAGAAAGGGATCTTGAGTTTGAATTGATGCAAGACAAAAATGAATTAAAATGTTGTAACTGTCCAAAAATAATTTCTTTGAAAACGTAGGTCCTATCTCTTGCAACATTCGCCCTGTTTAGATGGGTTTGATGGAACTTTCCATGAATCCAACATGAAACCTGGCTGACTTGAGAAGTCTATCACAATTTGTTACCAACATAATATAAGGGTAAGCTTCTCTGACTCTTACAAATGATAACATTTTCTTTAAATTCTAATTCCCCCTGTTAATCCGAGAATCATCACAATTAAGCCTTTGGTGTTGTCAAATCTGGGTGATTTATTTGAAGTGACAACTGTCGCACTTCCTTTCCAAGAAGAAAAAAAGGATTCAATTATAAAACAGCATGACAAATTTTATCAAAAAAGACTATTGAGCCAAGAAAACAATTTTAAAAGAAAGGTTAATTTTGACATCAAATAAAAACAAAATCCTGAATTTAATTTCATAAAATGCAAACAAGAAAGAAGAAAAGTTTTTAATTTCAGTTTATTTTTCCACTTTCAATGACATGAGACAATATCATAGGAGTCAGATTTGACACAAAGCAGTATTATTATTCATGAACAAAAACTGTAACATTCACCTAATGGGTAGCAAATTCACAAACACATGCTGCACATAAAATACTTAATTACTTTCATTGTCATTCGTTCTTCCACATTCAAGACATAAAATTTCACAGGAATCAAGAGCATCATGAATCTTCCATGCTAGAAATGAATAGCAAAAGGTTAACATGATGATAATAATTATAATTAATGAGAATAATCATGAAGGAGCCTGCATCTTACAGAATCAGAATGTGTTCAGCCCTTATTTTTATAGCACATAACTAACTGGCATGGCCAATTTTTAAGTAAAGAAATGTTTTATTATCATCTCAAGTAAATAGTAAGAAATGCTCTATGGTGAACTGTGGTCAAATTTTATCATGAATTAAATCAAGATGATCATTAAAAACTTTGCAGTTTAACTTAAACACACATTAAATAAATATAAAAAAAATGACATTGACATATAGAAATGACCAGCAAAACTTTTACTTATACCATGCACTTATTTGCTTTTTCAAGTTCATTTAATTACATGTTCATGCATATATGAGGTGGTGGGAAAACAAGAGAATGATAAAAATGCTGTTATAACATTTGTAAAAAATTTGTTTTGAATTTTATAAAAATGATAAAAGAAAACTTGTCATCAGCATTTTAAACCCTTTGCGTGAATAGATATAACTAGCAATTTAGATGCCAGCTTAAACAACTTTTCAAATCGTCCTTTCTTTTTATCTTTAGCAATTTTCTCAGGCTTTTTGAACCTCACTCATGCAAGAGCTTGATAAGGGTTGTGATCCTCCTTTAAATCTACTCATGCGTGGAGATATCCTAAGATCAAGCATGTAGCAACTGGACCATCCCAGATAATATTTGGTGTACCTTAACCGGGGTCGAGCCCCGAAGTAGTGGCTGAATCAAAAAAAAAAAGTCCACCAAATAAGGTGAAACAAATAATGAAATTGCTTTCATGTATATATCAAATTTCCTATTGTTTTGGCACTAATCAAAAATGCCACTATTAAACATTAGGATCCGGTGTCACAATGAATCAGTGGAGTCAATAGTGATCCATTGAGCATTATTAATTATCCTGGGTGAGCACCCCTGCATGTAAAGATAAAATATCTCAGACTTAATTAAAAGTGCTGTTACCTGTCGCTCAGCACTGTGTCAGAGAAAATTTCTCCTTTCAAATTAACACTCCATAACATACTGACCATTTTATTGAACCACTATATTTTGTAGCATGTTCCCTTTAAATTCAGTCAAAAATTAATAATATTATTTTGCTACTAAATTCTTAAACATACAACACCCTTAAATAAAAAATAGGGAAAACAAATGCACTCTGTTGGCTTTATGATCATTGATTCACTCAGACCAATGTAAAAACAAAATACATGTTTTTAAAAAATAGCATAACATTGGTTCTATTCACAATAATTTCCAATGGAAAGGATGTGGATATATCTTCACAGTATAGATGGAAGAAACTGTTAAAACAGCTTACAAAGTAGATCAAAGAATTGATGACAAAAAAGTAACAGCCTTTATTTTTAGCACTTCTCACTGTTATTGCACTCCAATCATCTATTTTAGGATTTCATTCCCTTCAATTATCAAACAACTCAATTTTTTTTTTTTTTTGGTTCTAAACTAGACCTTAGCAGCAGTTCAGATGGCTGTGATATAAACATACTGATGGATCCACATACGTTGAGGCATTCAAAGACATAGAGAATAACTTGAGATTTTGATTTGGTACCCTCTTCAATGCCATTCAATTAAAATGTATTTAAAATGAAAAGATGCATTGTAGAAGATGAAAATACCAATGTTTTCAATAAGCTCTGACTCAAAACATGTCTAGTAAACCTGAAACTAAAAGTAATATTAACAAGAATTATTTCCATGCGTAGATGATACTTATGTCAAACACTTAAAGCATATATGTACCCTATATTGTGAAGTGTATAAAATGACTTAGTGATTGCATACGTGTCCCTATATTTAAAACTAATCTTGCAGGTTACTGCTTTCAACAGATATTAAGAGCAGCAGATCCACAGTGATCAAATTCTGTGGCCAGGTATCCATATTCTTTTTTTTTGCGTTATATAATTAATCTGCATGTGTTTATAAGCTTACAGCAACATTCTCTCGTAAAGATCATTTAACTTTAAAATCAGAAGTTCAATAAAGTTAAATGATACCGGCACCACTCAGGACCTGACATTGTCATTTGAAGGATGACGAGGTCCAGTTTTAATCCACATGAAAATTTAACAAACCATTAGACTAAATAAAGCCCCTAAAGCTGAGACACACCATAGATAAAATTTTTCACTGCTTGTAGTTTTGAGCCTGGTTCTATTAATTTCAGTTAAATGCTGAATTAAACAAAAAATTTTGTCAACCCACCAAATATGCTTCTTTCGTACCTGTTAAATTTGGTATACCAAATTACCATAGACTTTAGGTTATAGTCACTTCAAGTAATGAAAGAGTGTTAAAACAATTATTTCACTCTTAGCATACAGTATAAAGTCAAGTAATGTAATTTTTATCTAAGCTTTCAGGAGTTTGTATAATATGAAAGCTTTAAATTTTATAGCAACCAAACACAAATACTGCAAGGATTAAAAAAATTAAAACATATTTCATGCAACAAAAATGCCAACAAGAGAAGGAAGACAGAAACTCAAGAATTCATTCCTGTATTAATACTAATATTTTTCTTACTGAAGACCCTAGGATTGTACAAAAAAAATTTTTTTTTTAAATCGACACATGTATTCCATGAAGCCAAAGGACAAAATAACTTTTACTCTAAATCATGACATTTAAAAACTAGCCAAGTAGAAACCCGCTTGGTTCCTTTTTTTTTTGTTTACCATTTGAAAAGACCCTGCTGTTAACAATTTGTCTTAACATGGAGGTGGTAAAAAACAGGAGAAACAAAAATGGTATTTCCATCTATGATTCACAAATTAAACCTATAGCTTCCTTTATAAAAAATAAAAAAGGGGGGTAGGGAACAAAGAGAGAAAGGGCACGGATGGGGAATGACTTAATGAGTCTTTGGTGTAATGTAAAAATCTATTGTTTACCATTTGAGTGGGTCCGAAAATAAGCACTTGGGCATTTTCATGTCTTGCAACATTTTAATGTTACTATAAAAGATGACCTTCAATAATGAAATACAATGAGCTCTTCCCCAATGGGAGCACAAGAAATTTGAGCATGTGATGCCTTTTGTGCCTTAAAATATAATTCAAGATTTTCTAGAAAAATAGAAGCATTGTCAACTTCCATTTTGCCAATTCCTGTTCAATCAAATATTCTTGATCTACTACATTGCTATTATTTGCTTAGAAAGTATTTTTTCCGTAACAAAAAAAAAAAAGAAAAAAGAAATGGATTACCTATCTCAAAGTATTGAAGAGGATCATCACCTTATGAATAATAATAATAAAAAAGAAATCATTTAGAGACAATCTGGATAATTTTCAGATTAATCATATATCATGTGAAGAAATAATCATTGGAATTCTTTGTGAACATAACAAAGAGCAAAGCACAGATTCTGCTTTTAAGTCAGGCAACATGCATCCATTTTAAGAAAAAAAAACAACAAAAAAAAACCTGCCTATGTTGTACATGAAAGCTTCAAAATTTATCTTAAAACAAACATTTGGAAATAAAGAAAAAGATGAGCAAATCACAAATGGACAATGCATTGTGTTTAGCAGCTAATGAAACACTTAAATCATTCATACAATTACATTATAGCTCGCAATGTCAAGTTCTCCAGTTCTTGTGCCTTTTCAAGTCTTTCTGGATTAAAAAGAAAAAGAAAGACATTCAGATAGGTTGAAATGAAGAATTTTAATTAAAAAATATAAGGTAACTAAACAAAAAGAAAAAAGAATGTAGGAAAGAAATGATATTGAAACAAAGGGTTACCATGTACATATTTAATCGGACATCACAACTGACATGAAAAACTAATTAATGCCACCCACTGTATCTTTATTGGCAAAAAGAAAAAAAGAATAAATCATATTGAATTTGACTTAAAAACATTGCTCTCTTCATATCTAATACTCTTCGATCTGACATATCCTTAATTTTTTTAAAAATCACAACAGACATCTCTTAAATCGCGCACCTTTCTACATAGATATGAAGCTGGAGCCCCCCTCTCCTGCAGACGCTTGCTCTCCTGGCTGAAGTGTTGTGTAATGGCCCTGACCATCGTCCTGTTCTACTATGGCATGGGTGACCTCATTTGGGTCTGCAGCTTGGACAATAATGATGGTCTCCTCTCCACCATCTGTCTGTAGTGTGGTGAATGTCTGCCCAGCCAGCACTTGGCTAGCATCCATTGCCTGGTAGGTGCCATCAGCCACCTAAGTAAGAAGAAAAATAATATGGTGAAGAAAAATTAATTTCCTGAGTTGAATCAACAAATTACTCTAACTGGATGGAAATAAATTAAACCTATCATGTCTGCTATCCACTTCAAAATGACTTCTTTATCACATTAATAAGTGTTGATATTTAGAAAAGTGTTTTTCTTAGCTTCTCAGCTGTGAAGATTGTATGACATTATCGATACCATTCTTCCCTGAGGAGACAAAATTTTAGCTGTCTTGAAATGGCAAGAAAAAGGAGTTAATTGATTTTTAAATTTAGATTTCACATGCACGTTGGACTCTTTACAAGGTTCCCACTCAAATCTCAGTATAAAATTCAAGACTGCCCCCAAAAATTCAAACCTAATTCTAACTCATGCCAGCACTAATAGCTTACTTCCTGAATAATCTCAAACAAGAGTGAAGACTCATCTTCATCTTGGTTAGCACTGAACAGCAACTTGTTTTCTGTTTGTAGCTGTGTAATTGTGTGTACATCTTTAATGCTCAGAAGGCCAACTATAGGACTATCGAAAAAAATTTTTTGATGGAGAGTGGTCTATTTTGGGATATATTTACGGCTCTATATTTTTATAAATGATGTATTGTATTTTGCACATATTGTAAATAAAGGTTTCAAATTTATGTTGAAAAAAAAAGTTTTCAGTTTTCTTCATTTTTTTAGTTTTTATCATTTTTTTCCCCCATGACCATAAACAGACATGATTTTTGTTTCCCTTCTGCCATTTTGGATTCTCTTGACTTTGTTATTGTTTTGGTCGACACATATTTTTCCTTCTAAATCCTTGAAAAAATCGTTGCAATGAGTAGTGAAGATTTTGAATATGCTTTTGAGGATTCATCTGATGAATCAAATGATGAATGGCAGACGGACTCTTCAGGGGACTCCAGTGAAGATGAAGTTTCTCAACCGTCTGTGTTGACTGCTATTGGTCAAAACATGTAAGCAGTAAGCCTAGAAATAAATAACAACTGGAAGGATGAGCTTTACAGCTTTTTTGGACTTCTTTATGTACATGAGCATTGTACAAGCGCCGTCTACTGAGATGGGTTGGTCTACTTTACAACTATTGCATGGAATATGGGGTCGGGCTTTCATGTCCAGATTTAGATATAAACAAATTCAATGTCTTTCAAAGCGTCGAATCCTACAACGGAAAAAAAAACAACTGACAAATTAACTAAGGTGAGGTTTCTACACAACTATTTAAAAATGGAGTGCATGAAATTTTGGCAGCCATTTGAACACGTAAGTGTTGACGAAAGAATGGTGCAGAAAAAAGGGAGGTATAGTTATAGGCAGTTTATGAAAGATAACCCAACTAAGTGGGGGATGAAAGGTATGGGTTTTAGTGGATTCAAAAACGGGCTACACATATAATTTTTCAGTTTATACAGGTAAATCAGAAAATGTGACTAATGGACTAGGGTATGTTGTTATGGGGTTGTGCAAGCAAATTTTTGGACAGGGTTATAAGCTTTTTACAGATAATTTCTACACTTCTGTTCCTCTTTTCCAGGATCTCCTAAAGGAAAAAATTTCAGCGTGTGGAACAATGATTTTGAATAGAAAAGGAATCCCGGAGGATCTGAAGAACACTAAACAGTTCAACAAAAAAGGATCACAGAGGGGTAAGATGAGATGGGTAAGGAGAGGAAATTTGGGCTTTTTGCAATGGAAGGACAATAAAGTAGTTACCATTCTGACAACAATGCACAAGAATTTGTCAGGGAAACTTTTCTATAAGAGTAAAGTAAATGGACAGTTTAGAGAATTGCATGTACCACAGTCACAGGCGATTAAGGATTACAACATGCATATGGGGGGTGTAGACAGATCAGACTAAATGATAGGTAAATATTAAGTTCTTAGGAAGACCACCAAATACTGGAAGACACTTCTTTATCATTTTCTTGACATTGCTCAGGTGAATTCTTTTATCATGTTCAAAGAGTTCCGTAGACTGAACCCTGACATCAAGGAGTTTATTGAAAAATTTCATCCAAAGTTGCAAAGTGTAACTTTTCTAATTTTTTAATGTTTTTTGTCAAAAGATGGTGTGGCCAAATTTGCCCATAGAATGATTGTTTTCATTTGAAATTGTTTCATTTTTGTATATGTTATGCCTTTTTAAATATGATTATATTTTGTAATAAAGTTAGAATAAAACCTCTTGTTAAGAATTTTTTTTCTTCTTTGTGTATTCTAATGTTTATCGAATTTTGTTGTTTTGTTCAAAAGTTTTTCATCTGTTTTTTTTTATGCATAATGTCCAGAAAATGATGCAATATGCTTGAAATAGGCATAAAAAGAAACCTCTTTCAATTCTGAATCAAATCATATACAACAAGATGGGATCCTTTCTATTAGTAAGCAACAAGCTTAAAAGTAAATGAGAGTATATCGACATTCTTTGATTGGCTAATAAAACCCTTGGCCTTTTGAGAGTTAATATTCAATTGGGAATGCATAGAAAAACTGTCACTCTATTTGATTGCAATCTATACCAGATTGAGATAACAGTACCTTCATATTTAAAACCTTTACAACATTTAGAATTTATTAATGCCTATATACAACTCCTTTTCTTTAATACTTATCTAGACTACAGGGTTTTGAGGATTTTTCTCCTCAAGTAAATTAACAAGTCTGCTTATTTCAGAGGGCTTCTGCTTGGCAGATTTTCTCAAGGCATTGACAGCAATAGAAAAGCAATCTTATCTTTGCTGCCTCTGTCATGTCAGCATTTTGTCACTTTGTCATAAAGGAGTCTAGATCTACTGATTTATTTGATGCAATAACTGGGTTAGATAAATATTGTGGAACCAGTACCACTAGTAGAAGCCGTAGCGGTTGGGAGTTTCATCTGGTGTACTTTTGTTCATAAAACTAAACACACATCAGCCATTCCATTGCGATTTTGCTTGAACAAAAGTGTTATGCTGTCCAGTTAATGTGTCCCTAAAAATTTTCCTCTATTAGAAAAAGTTCCCACCCCCTTGGGTTATTGGTAAGACTGCTGACCATAAATGAGCAAATGAAGGAAATAGGAGACTTACCAATCTGTAAACCCCGAAAATGTTGCCGAGTGACAAAAAAAAATTATTCTGTTAAGGTTATTCCCGCTAGACCTAGAATTTCCGACCATATTCTTAAATCTCCCAAACTTTTTCATTTTCAATACCGCTTTTCCCCTGATATTGAACAAATAATAAAATTCAACTTTTCCCCATTTCAAGACAGTGGGAACTGTCTTTAAGACTGGTTTTGAGATGGTTGAATATCAAGATGTTGGTGTCAAGTTAGGTATGATTGTTTAGTCTACTGAATGATAGCAAATAATTTAGCAATGCCATATACTTTTTATTTTGACCTTCGTCGTCAAACTCAAAACTTGGCGCTCATTTCGTCTAGCCTGCAAAATTAGTAACACAATGTCTGAAATTTCTTAACAATATGAAGTTATAAATTTTTAGGGTTTCATTTACACTCTCCAGAAAAACAGAGCTCGGCAAGAGGATGAATATTTCCAAATGACCAGAGAATATTTAACAACTGCAGATACCAGATACCCAATCTAATCTTCTAATTGGTGCTGCTTCATATGCTACATTTGTCACATATTACTGCTATTACATCTGTTGTTACTATTTTTACCAGTAGCTACCTAAAACATTATCTCTGCAACTAAAACTGCTGTAATTATCAATGAGACTGTAAAATAATACTTCGACAGCTCTTCACTCCATAAACTAATATCAAAATGCTATCTGGATGATTTGAATGACTACTATAATATTGTTGCAAAAATGAAGAAGCACTTCCTACATTTTTCGAAACCACGCATCTAATTTGATAGGTTGTATCAGACTCAAGCCAACCAATCTAGTCAAAATTTAATAGTAACATAGAGGACCCACAAGAAACAACTGCCATAAGGAAGAACTGTCTAGCTTTTGAGCCTCCTAAAAAGAAAAATGATATATTAGCACTGACCTGAGCATAAACAGTTGTTGTTTCTTCAGAATCATGGTGAGAGGAGCCAGCAGGAGCAATGGTGATCGTATGCTGGCCCATATCATCTTCATCATCATCCCCAGTCTCTTCAATCTTGCGAATATAAGCTTGCATGGCCTTGGCAGCCTCGCCGTGTGCAACATGGATCTTGCCAATGTGCTCCAGCAGGAGTTTCTTCCTCTTGAAAGTTTCATGGCACATGTCACACATGTATGGTGAGAGCTTTTTATGCACCTATGTTCCAAAATATGATACAACACAATTATGTGTCACAGTGGTAACAAATGAATAAAGTCAGCAGAATTAGACACAAAATTCTCCATTGTATTTGCACTGTAGAAATGATGCCAAAGGAAAACCCAATAATTTACAAAATGTAACAATTGATGTAGATGAATATCTTTTAATTGGATTTTTATAACAACAAAAGTGAAGAAACAGCCTAAAAGATAGTAAACGCTATAACAATGGAACACATCCTATATTTCTTTTGGTCTAGTTGTTTGTCATATGACTGACCAAAGCTGAAAAAAAAAAAGGTTGAGGATTGTACATGTAATATTCATCTTCCATCCTATTTATTCTCAACCCTTCAAACTGTTGCTAATCACAAATATAGACAGTAATGTTCCTTGCATCCCTGCATGCTTGCTTTACATGAGCAATTCTCAGGTTGCACTTTTGAATGGAAGCAAAGGACAAAGGTTATAATGATAAATAAACAAACCTTTGGAGAGTTAACTTACCAGTTGAATATGCGACATGAGATTGGATTTGTTATTAAAGCATCTGCCACAGTCAGTGCATTTATGTGGCTTCTCCCCAGTATGGATGAGCATATGTCTGTCCACATGATATTTTTTGGTGAACCTCTTCTCACATACAGAGCAGATAAAGATCTTTTGATTTGGTGACTTCCAGTGCTCATGCACTCTCTTGGTATGGCCGATCAAAGCTCCCAAAGTCTTGAATGCAGCCTTGCATGTGTTGCACAGGTACTGACGTGTGTGCAGGTGCATTCCCTGTGGAATGGAGAGGATATACGATTTGCAAGATAATAATGCACAAAAAAATAAGGGGCAACAGGCTCCAAATCAAAAAACACTTTTAAATCATTGAAATAAATCCAATGTCTATTAACTCATAGAAAATACTGTTTAAGAAGTTTTTCTGCAATTGAATTAAACAACACAGCTTCAATAAAACATAGCAGCCTAACATTTCCACAAAAATCAGTATCTTTCGAAGTTTCATACTTTTATGAATGCCATTTTATTAACAGATGCAATTTGCTGACAACAACATTAATTTTGCTGACTGGTTTATACAGTGTGCATAGAAAAAAATAGGAAAAACTTCAGCCCAGGATATTTCTCTAAAAAGAAGTGCTGTTGAAGTCAGAACACTGAAAGGCATGGTCAATGGATGTGGTTTTAAGACTCATCAAAGTAAAATTTTACTTTCACTGCTGCTAGGCTAGCAGTGGTCTTATTATTGCACATCTCCATTCTTTGGTAATCCATACTTGCGGATATACCACAAAAGATGCTTAACAGAATTAATCATTTACATTGTTACTTTTCGCACAGATTGCTGAAGGTGGATTCTATAAGATGGGCTTCTGACTCATTTATATAATCTTTAAATATCAAATGTCACTGAGATTTCTCTAATGATCATATTTTCTTCAACTGCTAGCTAATCAAAGTTTACAGACTTATTACTTCCTGACTCACCTTGATGTGGGTGTTAAGGTTACCACGGAAAGCAGAGGCATAGTCACAATGGGGACACTTGTATGGCTTTCTCCCTGAGTGAACAGTTCGCATATGAGAGCTCATGCCAGTTTTCAGAACAACCTATAAACAGGAATTGGTGTAAAGGGTGAATATTTACAGGATAATGCAATGTTATTCCCCTGTGGAAATCTAGCTTTTTGGAGTTTCATATTTTATCAAACTGCCATGCTCATTGACATAAATATCCCTAAGAGGATTTGATCAAGTTAAAGATAATGACGAACTTTCTTAATAAGTAACTTTAAGGATGTAAATGGCCTCTGCAAAAAAAAAAATAAAAAAAAATAAACATGACTTATAAAACTTATGCACCAATTTGGTCTGCACTTTAAAGGCATACAATTTAATACTTAAGGTTTATGAAACTAAACTCTCAGATCTAGGGACAATTTATTCTTTTGACAACCTTTTGATATTTTTCTAAGTAAATGAGAAGATTTTCCCAACCAAGTTTGCGAATAAATTCACTGCTCGCAATAGGACTGCAACAGGAAGCAGCAGCAGAAATTATTCATGAGTTATTCTGATTTTGGTTAAGATTGATCCTTTCTACAGCTCCAATGTATAATCTATCTAGATCAGACCTACATCTACACACATACTTTGTAGAGACTAGAACTAGATCTATAAATGTATTATATCTGAACCTTTAGACCTAACTGAATCTCACTTGACTCTTGATCTACATATCCAGATCAACAACTAAACTAGGCCTGTAAAATTTAGATTCTTGAAGGGATTTAGATCAAACTATTTAGTTTTGATCTAGATATTTAAGAATAAATTTTAAAAAATCTTTTACTATATAATACAGACATATCAAGATTTTAGACCACTGAGAAAATCCATGTAAATATGCCATATAAAAATTGAAATCTAATGGTATAAAATACTTAGATTTGAACAGCAAGAAATATCTAGAGTTAAAGAAAGGATTTCTAGATTGTGATTTTAGTATTAAAGATTTTTCTAGTCCAGTATTAATCTAGAAAAAGTAACAATGAAATTTGCAAATAGTCACTAGTATATATCTACATCTTTGAGCACCATTTAGAGTCACTAATAAAAAGAGAGGCAAAAGATTAAACTTAAAGCATATGGGGGTGAATACCAATGGTCTTGTGTCTAAATTTAGATCTAGACTTAGAAGTTGAAATACTTGTAACAGAAAGTGCAAATCATTAGTTCTTTGAATTTGTCTATTAAAAAGATGTAGCACAAAACAAAAAAAAATAATTAAAAAAAAAAAATTATAGGAAGGGAAGAGCTAAAATCAGAGGCAACAGAAAAGTCTGAAATGAGAGTTAATCTAGGTGATTTACATCTGTAAGTTTCAAAAGGCTTTTGCAGAATGTTTGGGTAATCCACATCCTTAGCTTGAATTGATATCACAATGTTGCAATGGTTTAAAAACTCAAAGATTAAAGTCCAATAACTTCTTTGAATTAAAGTTCTTATTTTTGGGATTACCTAACACAATAGCCTACATGTTATCTAGAGTGGTCAAATTCAAGGTAATTTCATGGATTATCAGAGAAACATTTGTATTAAAGCTTTACACACGGCTGTTAAAACAGACCAAAAAGCGGCAACTTAGTTTGCTTCCAGGCCATGCCTCAGACGCCCGCAGTTAGTGGGCGGATCGGTGATCAATCACCTGTCAGGCAGGCTACAACCGTGTGTGCCCGTGCATGACGCTGCACTGCTGTTAAATCTAATTTTGGGATTTTTTACTTGTTTTTGCATCGTAATAAATCTGGCCTCATTAACATTAAGTATGTCAAACAAATAATCATTTTAAAGCTGAAATTGTCCTGAATACAACGCTATATTTTTTATTTCTCAATTATAAAGTGATTAGATGGTGCAGGTGAATCTTCATACTTCTAGTAAAAGAACAGAAAAAAGTCTTGATTTTCGTAACATCTCAGTTTAATAGGAATATTTCAAAAGTGAAACAATTTTATCGCTTAAAAATTGTTTTCCGATATTTAAAAGATTTATATAAAGAACTTGTGAAAGTTTCAAGTGCGAAGAGTTTTTCTGTGATTTTATATGATTTTTTAAAACAATTCCACACGGTCGAGTCTGCACGAACTACCCGTAAACGACACTCTGCACTATAGATCTACCTTAGAAGCCTCAAACCAACACTGTATATATGGAGGAGCACTTAGAATCTGAACGCAACCAAAAGCTCCATGAAGTTTGCAGATCTTGTTGTGATAGATCGTTAAGTAGCAGATAGAGGAAACAATCAAAAGTTTCTCTGTGAGGACTTTATCAACGGCCCGTTACTAACTTTTGGTGTTCACAATCATTTTCAATAACAAAAAAAAAAAAATATTTTTACAATATGCTTTTAATATTCTGCCGTGAATAAACTCAAAGCACTTAGGCGTCAGAGGTTTGAAGAAAGTTATAATAAAAGCTTGAAAATATTACAGACAGACAGACAGAGAGAGAGAGAGGGAGAGAGAGAGAGAGAGAAAGAGAGAGAGAGAGAGAGAGAGAGAGAGAGAGAGAGAGAGAGAGAGAGAGAGAGAGAGAGAGAGAGAGAGAGAGAGAGAGAGAGAGAGAGAGAGAGAGAGAGCTTTAGGTACACGCCCCGCCGATTGAAGAACGTAAGGCAAAGTAAACGTAAGACTTACCTGTAAAGGAAGACAATGCGCAACCCTACACAAGTTTCATTTTCGTCTTAGTGCGTGTTTTTAATTTTGTTAAAAGCTAACACCAGGCCTCCCTCATATATATATTGACGCTCTACAGCTTGAACTACGATGTTCTATCGTTGTTTAGATTTATTATTTTATATCAAAACGCCGTACCAGCGCTGTAAGAAATGGACTATTATAACTCAAACCTGCATAACTTGGAAACGGAGAACTCTTCGCTAATGCCCTTTGGTGGGTGTTAAGATCAACATATGTATGAAATGCTGTAAAAATTTCATCCCCAAAAATTGTTTCACTTTTTCATAAATGTCCCGTAAAAAATGTCACCACCTTATGATTATTCCAGATTCATGTACTTATTAAAACGCTCAATAACTCCATCAATTAAATGAAAAGAAGGGGAAAAATATATCCTCGTATCGCTGAAATATAGATGTAACTAATTATATGATTTTTGTAGTTCTTCGTTTCATGCATAAGCTTAAATTCTCCATTGTTTTGGTGTGAAAATTAGATCTAAAATCTAAAGTTGCGAGGAAAGGGGAATCCCCGTTCTGCAGGGGTGGTTGACCCCATGACCCGATCGGGTTACAAGCTGCTTCACGGGCGCGGCAGGCAAACTAAAATGCCGCTCCTTAACAGCCGTGAACATAATGAAAAGCCAGCCCTCTATTCTGCTCCACAGCAAAAAGAGAAAAGAAAAATATAATTATTGACAAATTATGAAGAAAAATGACCATTGTTTGCCGATTTGTCTTAAAAAATGAGAGGCAACAGAGGCTAATGATAAAGATATTATTCTTGATTAAAAAATTGATTTCCAGCTCAAATCTACTACTGGCCTCCAGTGATATATACTTTATTTATGAAATCATTAATTAGTTTGTCAGGGAAAAAAAATTAGATTTGCACTAACCTTTGAACAAATTGGACAAGGTATTTGCATTCGATTCTGCTGATGCAGCTCCATATGCCTTTTCATGTTCTTAGTAACTTTGCCACACTCAGTGCAAGTTTCACCAGCATCATCTGTGCCAATTGTTGAAACCTAGAGAATAAATTATATTTAATCATTAAAGAAACTTTGGTTTGACAAATACAAAATCTGCGATTCAGTTCAAAATTTCTCAAAAAGGATTAGGACTATGAAAATGTGATAATATAGCGAACTTTAAAGTTTTAAAGTTAAACTAAAAGAAGTTATGATGTGCATTCCAGAAGTAATCTTTAAGGTACTGCCAACACAAAAGCTTCCTCTTATTCAGGGAGACATAAAATGCAAAAAAAAAAAAGACACAGGTAAAAATTTATCTTGGAGCCTGAAATTTAAAGACTTTTTTGACAATGATATATGAACAAGTGAAATATATAGCTGTGTATTTTAGGTCCTGAGCACAGCTTTTAATTAAAAGTATGGTGCTTTACTAAATGGCAAATTAAAAACATACTTGAGCAAACTTAGCATATTATGAGAATCAACCATTCAATAATATTCAATATCAAAATGTCATCATCATTAGCATCAATGATTAGAAGACCCTATTTTTTTATGTAAAGTCACTGCAAAAAAAAACACTAATGCACTTCAGATCTAAATTTTTAAAGCATTAATAAAAATAAGAAAAAGGTCTCAACTACATATTTATGTGTACGGCACATGCAATCATGCCCCTGATCAATTAAAAAAAAAAGGGGGGGAATAAGCTCACTTTCATGATTCTTTCCCTCCATTTTGCATTTCTTATCTCTTCTTCATAGTTATGCTCATCACGATGCTTGCCCTTGATGTGTTTCACGAGCCCAATAAATGCCTTCTCACAAAATGGACACTTCAGAGCCTCCTCTGTATTGCGGCGAATGGTCTTTCTACGTGGCTCACTATCCTCAAACAAACCATAATCCTCTTCAAGCTTGTTCCTGCGTCGTCTATACGCATCATCATCATACTCATCAAAGTCAATAGCATCAATGCCTGCATCATGGTTGAGAGGTCCAAACTTTTTTCTTTTGAGTCGAGGGTCAGTCTGCGTCTGGACAGAGCGTCTTGTAGCTGTTTCGAGGATGGTCTCAACCTCAACAAAGTCATCAAATTGGGGTGTCTGGGTGGACATGCAGTTATCTACCATCGTCGGCGTAGCAGTACTGGCACCCACTTCTTCCTCTACTTGTCCCTCTTCCAAACTGCTAATGAACTGGTCCCCTAAACATTAAAAGAAAAATCAAAATTAATTGAAAACTTTTTGGACTTTTTTTAAAAATACGGTACCATTTCAGTTGACTCAACACGTAGCTCACACAAGACTTTTTAAAATCTTCTTTAAATTCTATTTTAACAGTATGTCATAATAAATGTCTATTTGGCCATTGAAATAATCACAATTGAATTAAATAGAGCAAAATGCTATCATTTTGTTTGCTAAAAATGCCATTCTTTAATTTTATGCCAGTGCATTTAAGAGGATTTATTGTATTATTTTTCATTTCAATAAATGATTAACTATCAGTAAGTTAACATAAGTAAAAACTGACGGTGGTTGAAAAAGAATTCTGTTTCTCTCTAGGCCATCCACGACTTCACCTATGCTTTAATGTATTTAAGGCAATAATTTTTAAGTGAGTACCATGTTTATGTAACTACAGGGTAATTTAAAAGTATACAGGGGAAAAGAAAAGCTTAACTACCCCTTTTTTCCAATGTTTTTTGGGCAAGTTTATCACAATCGTACCTGGTGTCTGAGGAGTGCTAACAACGCTCTTGACCTCCACTACTCCATCTTCTACAACTTCCTGTGTTCCTGGTTCCTGTTTAATTCCAGCATTAAAGGGTACCACAACAATCTGCTCGAAAAAAGAAATTAAAATATCAATCAGTCATGCTTTGACAATTTCTCATTTTACATTAACTTCATGGGGAAAAAGTAATAAAAAATGCATGATCGAAAAATGAAAATGACAGAGATGTCTGGTTTTAATAATTATCCTTGAAGAAAAAAAAAAAAGATCATATCAAATAGTTCTGCAAATAAATAGCATTGCACCCTTCCTTAGCCAATTTACAACATTAGAATATAGCTAGAAAATAATAATAATAGTAGCTCTCACCTCAGACTGAGACCTGGGCCTTTTCCTTCCTGAAGTTCCTCTTGGCTTAGCCTTTCCACGGGGTTTGCGACCAGGAGAATACTCTTCATCATCGTCATTCTCATCATCTTCATCATCAATACCTTCACCCATTTCATACATTTCTTCATCCTCCTCTACTTCCTCTTCTTCAATTTCTTCTTCCTCTTCCTCCTCCTCCTCTTCTTCTTCCTCCTCCTCCTCCTCCTCTTCTTCCTCTAGCTCTTGTTGAACAACTTTTTTGGGACGACCCCTTGCCTTCTGTGGGCTAACAACTGGTTCTCCTTCAACTACCTTTTTAGGCCTCCCACGGCCTTTTTTCTTAGGGGTTTCGTCTCGTGGAGGCTCCAAGACAGCAGTTTGCTTGGGAGTTGGTTTATTCAGAGATTTTGGCACAGGCTTCTCTTCTTCTTCCTGCTCATCTTCCTCTTCTGTACTGGCATCTTTATCTTTTCTTGGCCTCCCCCTTGGCTTTGGACTCTTCGTTATCATATTGGCATCTTTGCGAGGCCTTCCCCTCTTAGCACTCCCTGGGGTTGCAACTTCAACAGCTTTTGGAGTACCCTCTCCTTCCTCTGCATCAAATGTCTTCGTCTTCACCTTTAAACCCTTTTCCTCTTTCACTTTTACAGTTTTGGGAGATTCATCCCCATACCTTTTAGGTGGCTTGGCTCTCCTCCTCCCTGAGGTAGTTTTTTCTTCTTCGTCGTCAGGCTCTTCTTCAGTTGTTTCTTCTCTTGTTGGGGTTTTGTTACCTGCTTTCAGGTTTTTCTTAATATCTTCTTTGGTAGCTGCTTTACTAGGCTTAGAAGATATTGGAACAGCTTTTTGGGAATTTTCTGAATCATTCTTCACTTTAGGGGGCCGACCTCGGCGTTTTGGTACCTCTACCACAGCTGGACTCGGTTTGTCTGGTTTTGGAGTAGGTCTTGGACTTGGAGATACTGCACTATTGTCTTTGTCTGCAGCTGATGCAGACGTCTCTTCTCCATCTTCATCAAAACCAAAAGACATCTCCGCCTCTTTTCGAACTGCAGCAAGCTTCTCTGGGGAAGTGATAGGTCTTTTAGATCTTGCTTTCCCAGAAACTTCTACCGATTCATCAACCTCATTATCAACATTTATCTTCACAGTTTGATCTTCATGCATAAAACCTGGCATCTGCATAACATCAGGTACGTCAGACGACAGACTGGGAGAACCACGTTTACGTTTTTGTGGCATTTCCTGTTTCATTTCCCTATCCCCGTTAGGTTCTATTTTGGATTCTGTCACTTCTTCCTCAGCATCCTCACCATTGGCTGACTGTTCTTTTATGCTGTCAGAGGGATTCTGTTGCAAATAATAATAATAATAATAATAATAATAATAATAATAATAATAATAATAATAATAATAATAATAATAAATTATTCAGGCTTATCAAACTTACTTGTCCATTTAAATCATATGATAGAGGTATTGACAAGTGAAAAAAAAAAATTTACAAAAATTATGCACTATAACAAAGACTTTTAATTTATCAAGAAATACAACTCCACAAGAATCCATTGTACTGTGAAACTTGTTAATCCAAAATGTTCTGGATGTGATGTGGGCATGTCTTACAGAAATAGATCACAGGGATCCTAACATAAGGCATTACACAATTTGAAATTCTATTCTAGGCATTAGCAGCCATAGCCCCAGTGCTGTACTTCAGTAACACAAAAAAAAATACATACTTAGGCAACTTGGTTTGGTTTTGGACTCACTGAAGGACTTATCTATTGTAATTTTGTTTTTATAAAAAAAGCTAAGTTAAATTCCATTTGCATTTCTCAATTCTTCTCAAATAAAGATTCTTGGTTTATAGAAGTATGCCTCCATGATAATTAAAGGTTGATTAATATACTCAAATTAAGTAAAGAAATGTTTTTGAGAACAGTAATTACTACACAATATAAATGTATAGACTTAATTTGTGAGAGTTGATTTAGACATGTTTTAAGCTGAGCTTATTGAAAACTCATATATTCGTTTTAATTTGACAGAAAATGTCTGCATACAGAAATGCTTCAGTTTTAACTATTTCATTGAGCAGAACATTCTATTTGACAAAATCCAAAAACTAATCTTTACCTCACTTGTGCTTGTTAGTTCACATTTTTGGTGGATGCTTACAAACAAAAATATACCCTTGACAGAATATTTTCATTTTTTTATATAAAGAAAGAGAAAAGAAATAATATATACAGAAAAAATTTGATAATCCAAAGCTAATATATTCCTAGTTATCTTAAAATATGTTTCAAATAAGAGGAAGAAGTATAACATGCTGTTTGTTTTGTTTCTCCTTTTTTTCTATCATGAATTCTGCCTTTATTACTCACAAACCAAAAAATGAAGGGAAAAGATGGCATATTAATTGAAAAATGGCATAGCTCTTACATGAACTATGGGAATCTTTAATCATTTTTTGAAATATATTTAGTAAATAAATCTTAATGTTTCTGAAAAGAAAAAACTTTCATTGATTGTTGCTATGATTCTGTAAACCCAGACCAGACAGTGGACATGTTTATTTTACAACTCAACCTATCTGGACATTATTTTGATCGAACATTTAGGTAAGTTTAGATTAATATCCTGTGGATTTGACACAATGAAAGCTAAAAGTAATTTGAACTGGTCAGGCTTTCATTTTTTCCTGAGTATATCTACTGAACATGATATGTGTGAAGGATACAGTAAATTATATGATATGGGTCTTATGTCAGTCATCCCATAAAATTCATCTCATTCGAATTATGAATTCTTGTTTTTAGATTATATTGACAAAGTTGTAAAGGCTATCACATTAATTTAGTGAGAAACTTAAGAGTTCAAACTTATTTAAGAACTGATGATTAATTTTTTGAAAAGTTGTGTAACTCAAGTGTGATGAAAACTGACAAGCCATGGAAAATCAATTCATCAAAGTCAGCCTCAGTTTTCATAACTTGAGTTTATATCAGTCTCGTAGCATGTCCTTTTGAGTATTAAACTATTTTTTTTTACAGTGTTTACAAGTAAACCTTTAATGAAACATTTTCATCATTCATGTCACAGCAAAATGCATTCACACTCCAGTTAAATTTCATGCAGTGCTCTGTTTTAATGATTATTTTTGATCTTCCCCATGTATTTGGAAGAAGGTGTATAAAATCAATTTTAGGATTTTTCAGTTTTGCTCCTTGCTACTATTTGTTAACCTGTGCAAAAATTGAAAGACTTCTACATGAAGTTACAAAACGATGAGATATGATACTTCAAACTTTTGGTACATCTAAATTGAAGATCAAAGACGCATTTGATCATTCAGAGTCTGTGTACCCCTTAGGTTCATGAGGCACCTTCTAGCAATTCTGGCTCTTGCTAGCAGATTGGGTTTCCCCTCCTATCTTGAGACCAAAACAAAATATCCCTTTAAATTCATTCTCTTCAAGACACCTTTATGACAGTCATTATGGTCATACCTCTTCATGGTCAATTTTTCTTGCTTTAAGTGGAGGTTCTGAATCATCAGGTTCTTCCTTCTTAGGGAAAGGCAAGCCATCATTTTCTTTTGACTGCTTTTTCTTAAAAAAAAAAAAAAGGTAAGATAAAACAAACATAGTTCTACACTGTGAAACATTTTACATGATGATTGACACATAGTGAAGAGAATTCAAATGTGGTAATTGTTATTCAAAATTTAATTTATTTCAACAAGACACTAGTCTAGAATTTATTTTTTATTTGTAAGAAGACCATGGCAATAAATCTAAAAATAATTAGCAGCATCCACAGGAGTTAAAAACAAATTATTTATGAATAAATCAGATAAATCTAATTTTATTTTCTTGTCTCACTTTCAGAGATGTATTTTATAAAAAAAAAAAAAAAGTCAAATTGACTGATTTTATTACCTTGGGAGCTTCACCTTCATCAATAACAACATCATCTTGCATTAAGGTGTTTGGCATTTTTCCAGGCTGTACTACTTCTGAATCCATATTTTAAGATAACTTGGTTTGTCCACTCTGGGGCATCTGCAATTGAAAACTAATAAATTAATAAGTTAAGTAACCTTTTATGACATACAAGATCTGTGATAAGATTAAGTTCATGTTCCGTTATACTTTTAACATTTATTATCAAGACCAAATAAATAAAAACATAGTCAAACCTTTTTTTAAACAATACTAGATCTACAAGTACAACCCACAAAGTTTTGATGGTTTAATTTTAACTTAATTTAAGCTTCTGGCTTTTTTCCCCACATCACATATCTTTTTATTTCAATGAAGTGGACTAAATTTTTACAGACTACATTTACAAATAATTACATACGCAAGTATAATAAAGTTTTGAGTTTCATAAGACAAACGAGAGCATGTCAAATCCACGAGACAAACAAGAGTGAAAATTGATTCTCATGAAATGAAATTTGATAATTGGATTATGTTTAAAAACAAAGAGAGAGACTAAGATAAGTCAACTAAACATGGCAGTTATTTTTTACTAGCGAGCCTCTTACTTTCTTACATTTTTTTTCTTAGTCTGGAATTGGTCAATTATTTACAATACTTGCGGCCCTACAACTTATTATAAGTATAATTAGTCAGGGGTGAGAACTAGAACTGGACACAAAATTTTTTAGTTTACTGAACTTTGTAAAATTGGTAAATGCTAACCTAACGCAAAGACAGGAGCTTTCTATTCTACCCCTACCCCTGAATTAAAACAAAATTTATTCTACACAGAGCTATGATTGTATAGCATTTTTTCTTACTGATGAAGCTTGTTTTTTTTTTGGGTGTTTGTGTTCAAACAAAGAGATTGAATGACCTGTAGCCCATCTACCTGTTCACCTAACTGTTATGAACTGCTTTCTCATCTCTGTGTTTTAGTAGCTCAACTGAGGCACCATAAATGGTTTACTCATCAGATCATGTATACATAAAGGCCTTTATAGTAGATAACAATATTCCTTGCAAATAAATAATTTTCATTTTTGTGTTGCTCTAAAATTCCATTAAACTGGAAGTTTCAAATTCGTCGAGAAGCATTCAGTTGTGAAGCTTAGCTTGAGTGGGCCAATATCTGCAAATTTACCCAAATCTGAAGAGTGCTAGAAATCTGTTGCAAAAGATATGGGTCAGTCCACCAGTACTGTTTACCATTTGTGGACATAGAGGGTCAAATTTGAATTATGTCACATCAAAATAGAAAAGTATTGCCTAGAATGTTTGATTCTTGATATTTGTTGTGGAAAGTGCAGACCTCAGGCTAGCATAGTTTTGGAGAAATTTTTATGTAACTGATGTGACCACCACCTGTTAGGAGTGTTAACAGGACAAACTTATATGATCATTTACAACAAAATATCAATAACAAAAGCATATATGTTTGTTTATAAACACAAAGACTTTTGAGTACTGTGTA
The DNA here is from genome assembly GCA_033675545.1 of Elysia crispata. NCBI lineage: Eukaryota > Metazoa > Mollusca > Gastropoda > Plakobranchidae > Elysia > Elysia crispata. Next base: position 1,470,412 of record JAWDGP010002895.1, on the reverse strand, counting down.
ACATCCAAGGTATTTTTATTAAAATTGATCCTAGAGAAGATTGAATGGTGAACGTGATTTGTTCGGAATACTACAGGACGATCATACGGCATAAAAACATTAGACAAAAGTTTCTAGGGCAATGTTAAAACACCAAAATCATGGTGATAGTTATGTTTAACTTTAATTCAAAAGATAAGGACAAACCATGTTAAATCTAAAAGGGTCTTAAGATTATTTTCAAATAATAGGCCTAAGTATGGTATGAAAATATTTGAATGTTAGGAACATTACAGGACAAACAATAAATGGAAAACTGTATACCAGACACATAATGATCTAATATGTCATAAAAAATTGTGCTTTACATGATTAAATCTTCGTGTTTTTAAAAATATCGGCTTGTTTTTAAAAAAGTCTGCCCTTGTGGAGAAAAAGCAGATGAGTAGTGATTAGTTAGGAATGTTACTGGACAACAATAAAAAATGACTGAATATAAATACTTTTGTCTTTCTTCATTGGGTTCATGTTTTAGATAAAATACTACTCTATACTCAAACCTTAACAAAAAAATTGTACCAGGTGAAATTGAATTTATTTACGATAGTAGGCCCCTGCCCTACCTGTAATGATATAACAACAAACAAACATTTAAAAAACTTGGAATCCACTCTAACATATAAAATTTTTGTAAACACTTTTGGATTATTGCTTGATTTGGTTTACTTCAATTTTAATTTCATTTGGAAATTTCTTTTCATTGCAAAATACTTTTTTTTTCTATTCTTTTTTGTGTACAAAATTGCCAAGTTCACACCACAAACATACTTTCATATGATTATTCATTGTGGGCAAACGTACAGAACAGGTTTTTTCCCTTTCAATTTGGTACACCCAATTTAATTCTATTTTCTAAATATTTATGTGCACTAGATCTAGCCAACTCATTAACTGAACTTGTACTTGCCTTTATAACCTGCTTCAGTCAATCTGCACTATCACAACAGTGTTGCTGTCAGATAGTGTTCAGTTTGACTTAGGCCTACGTCTAATAATTGCAATCAACTCTCAATCGCGATTTAAATTTTAATCTTGACTTCATTCTACATCTTGTCCAAACATAAATCTCATCTGGAAGTGTATGTGTATATAAGATCTAGATCTAGGTCTAGATCTAGAATTTAGTTTAGGTAGGTTTATAAATCTAGATCTAGAATTTAGTTTAGGTAGGTTTATAAATCACGATAGATCTGGATCCAGATCTAGATCTATATCTAGTTTTATCATCAATTCCATCTTATCTGATTTTTTCTCTCATCCATCTAGATCTAGATTTAGATATAGATAAAGATTCTGGATCTAAATCTAGATCTAGTCAAAATAAAATATTGTAGGCCTACTTGTCTGCAAAGCACCTTAGATCTAATCTAGACTCTGAAAAAATAAAAGACTGAATCTATAATATATATATATTGCTAGATCTAGATTAGACCTAAAATGTAAATATTTTTCAATTTGTGTGCAAACCTTTTCAGGGGGAATGCACTCCCGTGAGATGATAAGCTGGCATTCGCTTCCAAGGGCTTAAAAATATTAAATTCAAGATGGCTGAAGAGTCGGCTCGACCGATGTCTTAACCAAGTCGATATTTTATTGTTTATTCATTATTCAATCATTGTCGGCCATTTTCCCTTTGAAGTTCGACGTTACTGGCATATTTTTCCATTTTCTTTCATCAATGAAATGAAATGTTAACCGATATACTTATCCCAGAATGGTTGTGAAGTTCTTAAAACAATGGGGCTCATACACTCAAAACAGACATAGTCCAAGTTGCAAAGAAGAAAATTGTCCCCCCCTGGTCCAAGGGCACATAATCTTCGCCATTTTGTTGGCCGCAGAATAAAGACAACTTCAGCTTGGGCTTACTGATGAGGTTATCGCCCGTAGACGCATGTTTAAACCACACACAGAAGTAAAATTCAAACGTGACAACTTACCTCGACCAGAAAACAATTTGAAAGTATCACTTGAACAGTATGCACAGTTTCTTCAAACGTATTTTAATATAATACGAGAGAGTTCTCTTAGTTTTCCTGGGTGAGAGCCTGATGACCGGCTTGATCAACCCAATGTCCCATAATGCAGTTGAAAGAGCCAAGAATTAAAAAAAAAGCTTGGCACATTCGGTTCGGGTTTGATCGTTTCTTTCCGTCAGCAGATCGGCAAAGTCCGGAGACGATTGGAGCTTGCCTTGAACACAGTGAAGCATGGTCTGATTGGGCTAGCCCGAGCAAGAGGCGGGCTATGCAAAGCTGAGATTCCCGACCGAAAAGCTAAATTCAAAGACAGTTTGTTTAAAATGATTGTTAAAGCTAAAAAAAAAAATGATTATATAAAATATAAGTAAATAAATAAAATTTTATACCAGGAAGACTCAATTTTCCACAAGAATCGAAATTTCGCGGAAAGTAGAGACAAGGCTGGACTCTCCCGAAAAGGCTCTTTTAAGTCTACGACACTTTTAGGACAGTTATTTACTCCATTGTAATGGAAAATTTAATAAAATGGCGATCAATACAGGCAACTTAATCCTTTCCTTATAATTGTGCGCTGCTAATTTAATGATTGTAATGAAAACGAAATGCTTGACATTAAAATGTAATTGTCCAAAACAAAAAAAAAAAAAAAAACATTTAAAAGGATACCTCATTGTAGCAAATAAACTTTGAATTTTATCTTAGGAAAAGATAGCCAATATTATTTTGTGCTGCAAACTTCATGTCCTCGCGTGGAATCCTATTAAAATGATAGGCCTAATGTGCATTAGATTTTAAGTTGTAACACTTTCCATTTGCATTTTTACCTATTATTGTTTATTCAAAATGGTTTTTATGGTTATGGTAGATCTACTACAAGGTAAAAGTAAAAAATAAATTTGATATTTGCCTAAAAATATTATCGATAGTAAAGATATAATATTAATATTGTTTAATAATAAGCTAATGGTAATTATGTTGCCAAATAACAAAGAAACCATGATCAATATAATAAAAGCAATGATGATGAAAGTAGTAGTAGTAGTAGTAGTAGTAGTAGTAGTAGTAGTAGTAGTAGTAGTAGTAGTAGTAGTAGTAGTAGTAGTAGTAGTAGTAGTAGTAGTAGTAGTAGTAGTAGTAGTAGTAGTAGTAGTAGTAGTAGTAGTAGTAGTTTATGATCATAATAATATTAATAATAATATTAATAATAATAATAATAATAATAATAATAATAATAATAATAATAATAATAATAATAATAATAATAATAACGACAATAATGATGATGATGATGATGATAAGAGTGATGTTACCTACAATGAAGATAATGGTATTGGCGATGGTGATGATCATCATTATTATGAATGTTTTAAGTTTCTATACTATGACAAACCCTTAAACACTTAGAGAAGGAACGTTAAAAAAAAAAAGAGCTGGATAGTTTTCTGAATAAATTCAGCTTAATGCTTGTATAAAGCCAGGTCATTAAGATCAGCTTAGATTGATTGAGTTCAGGATTCGGTCCACCTTTTTGGAATATAAAATGTGAAGATCGGAACATATGCCAAAAAAAGAAAAAAAGAAAATAATAATAATAATAATAATAATAATAATAATAATAATAATAATAATAATAATAATAATAATAATAATAATAATAATAATAATAATAATAATAATAATAATAATAATAATAATTCTAGGCCTAGAGAAAAGCTGGTAACTAAAAGGAAGCTAGAAAAATTAAAGACACATTTTGTAAATTATGCAAGTAAAACAATGAAAGATAAAAAAAAAATCTTATGAACAATACTCAAATATTTCAAAAGTAAAAAAGTCGCTATGCATAATTATTATTATTTTTATTATTATTAATATTATTATTAATATTATTATTATTATTATTATTATTATTATTATTATTATTATTATTATTATTATTATTATTATTATTATTATTATTATTATTATTATTATTGTTGTTGTTGTTGTTATTAATGTTGCAATACACAAAGCGTTATTTGAGTAAAGTTAGAGAGAGAGAGAGAGAGAGAGAGAGAGAGAGAGAGAGAGAGAGAGAGAGAGAGAGAGAGAGAGGGAGAGACAGAGAGAGAGGAGGAGAGAGAGAGGGAGAGGAGAGAGATTAAGAAAAAAATCTTTCGTTTTCGTACATTCTAAACAGTGTTCTTTACGATCTTTGATTTTTGTATGAGGAATCTGGACAAGTGACAGAGACGGGCCTACCAGTAATGATAATAATGATAATGATGATGATGATAATAGTAGTAATAATAATAATAATAATAATAATAATAATAATAATAATAATAATAATAATAATAATAATAATAATAATAATAATAATAATAATAATAATAATAATAATAATAATAATAATAATAATAATAATAATAATAATAATAATAATAATAATAATAATAATAATAATAATAATAATAATAGTAATAATAATGAAGATGATGATGATGATGATGACACTACTACTACTACTACTACTACTACTACTACTACTACTACTACTACTACTACTACTACTACTACTACTACTACTACTACTACTACTACTACTACTACTACTACTACTACTACTACTACTATTAATAATAATAATAATAATAATAATAATAATAATAATAATAATAATAATAATAATAATAATAATAATAATAATGATGATGATGATGATGATGATGATAACAACAACAACAACAACAACAACAACAACAACAACAACAACAACAACAACAACAACAACAACAACTAGAATGCATTTTTAGGACAAACAATTTTCTTACTAAAAAGCCTTGACAATTATATAAATTTACAAACGAAAGCAAAAAAGTTCTAAAAGCCAAGAATAAAATGCTTTAAAAAAAAATAATTCTGCAACAATTCCAAATCCCTGACGTTTTTCAGCAACAACCAAACGTATGAAGTTCGCTCTCTAATAAGATAGAAAAAAAAATTAAATATTAGATGATTTTTATGTCATATAGATTAGCTGACGCGTTATCATTTTTAACCTCATCCACTTGCAATTTCGTGATGTACAAAGAAAAAATTCAACCTAGAGGAATAATGTTAATAATAGTACACTCTGGTTATAATCATAAAACAATAATTATATTACGGCTACTACTACTACTACTACTACTACTACTACTACTACTACTACTACTACTACTACTACTGCTGCTGCTGCTGCTGCTGCTGCTGCTGCTGCTGCTACTACTACTACTACTAATGACGATAATAACAACAACCACGAGAAAAATAATAACTTTCTGATTAGGAACAAATATCGAGATAAAATTTTTGTCATTCTCTTTCCATTTTTGGGATCCTCGTTACGTGAGAGAGTAATTGTAGATCAGCTGACACAGACTCATACGTTATAGATTTTTATCTCGTCTATTTGACCTACAATGGAAGCTTGTTGAAAAATTTCCATTTCTATAAACCCAAATCAGGTATTGCACAGTATATCAAGAGCAGTTCAATGTTTTAGGTTCGGTCTTTAGCCCTCGTTGTAGTTTCATATACTAAAGTCTTCTTATCTGACGTACATTTTAAGTGAAAGCTTTGTGTTGTAAGACCTCAACAACACTGGTCAAAACTAGAAGTGTTCACCAAGTGATGCCCCAGTAGCTGTTGGGATGTCTAGCCAAAGTGTTTGTGTGGTGGGAGCCGGAGTGGCTGGGTTAGCAGCCATCAAAGAGTGCAAGCATGTCGGTCTGGATCCAGTCTGCTATGAGCTCAACTCTGACCTTGGTATGTACAGGCCTGATAGTTTCCTCACAGGAACAATGAACTTTTTCATAGTGGCGGTAATAGTTTTACTTGTGGTCATAGCAGTGGAATTAGTTCTTGCTGTTATAGAAGATGTAGTGGAAATAACAGTAATAGTAGTAGAAGAAGTAATAGCCGCAGTAATCGTAGTAGAAGAAGTAATACCCATAGTAATCGTAGTAGAAGAAGTAATAGCCATAGTAATCGTAGTAGTTTTAGTGTAGTAGTGGTGGTAGTAGTAGTAGTAGTAGTAGTAGTAGTAGTAGTAGTAGTAGTAGTAGTAGTAGTAGTAGTAGTAGTAGTAGTAGTAGTAGTAGTAGTAGTAGTAGTAGTAGTAGTAGTAGTAGTAGTAGTAGTAGTAGTAGTAGTAGTAGTAGTAGTAGTAGTAGTAGTAGTAGTAGTAGTAGTAGTAGTAGTTGTAGTAGTAATAGTGGTGGTGGTGGTGGTAGTGGTGGTATTGAAGAAGTAATAATAGAAGTACATGTAATTGTTTTTGTTTTAAAACTAATACTAAAAGTGCTGAAATTGACGGTAATAGTATCAGTAGTGCAAGTTACAATGATAGTGACCTCAGCTGTTGTGGTAGCGCATCTATAATTATTATAGAAGGCAACTTCGATTTCTTTCCCTGCCATCTGCTCCAAAGCAACTCAATGTGCGATGAAGTTTACTGAATTTTGATCTGCCAAGATCAGTGCCACACGCAGTACAAAAAAAATTTGATGAAAAGTTTTGGATTTAGGTTTAAAATTGCACTTGAAAGTTCATTATATTTGTATTGTAATTAAGTAATCAACATTTTTTTTTTGGCCAAATATGTTAAATAATATTTTAAAGACTGTTCACAGCGGTTTACATTTTCAAAGCGTGTTGCGTTTTAAACCAAATCATTGTAATTTTATAAAATTATTAATATACTCGTATAAAAGCAAATTATTTTACTTTAATGGAGTAAAAAAATACTGAATAAATTTTTAAAAATGAAATAAAATTTGACCTACTGCAGCGTAAAGACAAAAGCGTCATGGAAACACGGTCGCCTTTTTTCTGGATCGGCAGTTCCGAATGTAAACACCAATTCAAGCTTCATTTGCAAGCATTTTGTACTTCTATACTGTTTAACATCTAGGATATCGACCAGATCCACCAATGTCAAAAGGGGACCATAGAAATATTCATGTTAAGCCATTTTACTATCTTACCACTCTTAACTTGTCTCGCATGAGTTATACCAACTGTGGCTAGATCTAGATAAAGAATAATTATAAGCTTTAGCAATCCAGAGTAGCCTAATCAAGTTTAAGAAAATCAGGGCCTTGAATATTATTTTTTTCTCTGCAATATTGTGTGAGCAGCGAGTTGCACGTTTTTTCTTTATCTTGGAGGGCATTTTGTCACCCATCATGCCCAGCGCTACTGTCTCAGTAGAGTTTCATCAGCACCACATTGTGGTCTCGGTGGAGTGGTAAATGAAGAGAGGATTACTGAAAAGATTTTTGCTTGAGATGTCTTCTTTAAAATTATTTAAAGAAACATTTCATGGCAACGTAAGAAGATTTCCATTGTCCTCGAGGTTCTATGAATTTTAAAATTGTACCATAAGTGACTCTGGAGGAAATATATCTGTTATCGTTGTAAAGTTTGCTGTAGTATTATGGCTCTGGAGGACCTAGGTCTGTTTTTTTTTTTTAACTTTTGTTGTTTTGTTTTTTGTTCTTTTTTTTTTTTTGTTTTTTTCTTTGGTTAAATTTGATTTTCTTCAATCTAGTTGTATTTTCCACCTGTTCATTTGAACGGGCAAATTTGCTTGTAATTATTATAACCTGCCACACTCTTTGATGACGCTGGCTCGGTTTGATACAGTTCTTTGGAGTCTTTAAACAAGCTTGGTGCGCTCCTTAATAGATAGGAAATCCTAGTGTCAGAGGGAGAGAGAGAGAGAGTGTGTGTGTGAGTGTGTGTGTGTGTGTGTGTGAGAGAGAGAGAGAGAGAGAGAGAGAGAGAGAGAGAGAGAGAGAGAGAGAGAGAGATTAAGAAAAAAATCCTTCGTTTCCATACCTTTTTAACGGTGTTCTTTGCGGTCTTTGAATTTTGTAGGAGGAATCTGGACAAGTGACAGAGACGGGCCTACCAGTAACACTCCATGTGCCTGGGACAACCTGATCACAAACACCTCAAAGTTTATCATGACTTTCAGTGACTTCAACGCCGCCGAAGACACCCCTCCTTACATGACACGACCAGCTGTCACGGAGTACTTCCGGAGCTATGCGGAGCACTTTAGACTTACTGATCATATCCGGTACAACACTCGAGTCATCAAGGTGAGGAAAACAACTGATCACAGTTTGACTGGGAAGTGGGAGGTCTTCACCTGTCCTACCTCAGAGTTCCACGGAGGAGACAAAAGACCCGGACTGGAAGTACACCAGGAGGAACTGGCTCGATGTCACAAGGAGGTATTCGATGTTGTCCTCGTCTGCTCCGGATATTTCAAAATTCCGCAGTATCCGGATATTCCCGGACTGGATTCTTTTCCTGGAGTTGTGAAGCACTCTTTCCACTACAAGTCAGGCATTGCGTTCCAAGGTCAAAAAGTTCTAGTCGTTGGAAACTCGTTTTCCGCAGGAGATATCGCCAATGATGTTTCCCTTTATACCGAAAAGCCTGTCGATCTGACGCTCGGAAAAGGAACATGGATTCTTCCCCGCGTGCAATCAGGAGGCTGTCCAGCTGACAGGAATAACAGCAGAAATGACTTGTATCGAGGGAACGAAGAGAAAAGCAACAACAGGCTCATTGAGTATTGTCAGAGCCGATTGGATCACATCGGTTCCGGAATCAACCCCGACCAACCACCCACTAGAGCTGCCTACATGTTGGGCGATGAAATTTACTTGAAGATTCTCACCGACAGGGTGCGCATCAAGGACCAACTGGTGCGATTTGATGGTTCAACAGCCGTGTTCAAAAGCGGTATGAAAACTTCGGGAGTGGATGCAGTCATTTTTTGCACAGGCTACACCGGAGATATTTCTTTTATCGAAATAGATGTCTCCATCGACAGAGGCAGGATGGAGTTGCATAACTTGATGTTACCAGTAAATGAAAAACACCACACGCTGGCATTTCTTGGGTTTTTGGTCGGGGACGGCGCACCAGCTCAGGCTATAGAACTTCAGGCGAGATACATTGCTAGACTGATAACAGGGAAGTTAGCTCCACCTTCCAAGAAAGCCATGAAAGAAAATGTTGAAATGATAAAAAATATTTCTATTATGAGAAACGGAATGTTTACTTACAAAGTGCCACTGCTGAAACTGTGTGACCTCATTGCGTGTGAGATTGGCGTCTACCCGTACTTCTGGCGAATATTCCTGCGCGACCCTGTTTTGGCTTTCATGGTATGGTATGGGCCTATTTTCACTGCCCAGTATCGTCTTCTGGGCCCAGACAGCGACTGGGATACAGCTAGGGCTGTGTGTTACAGAGCAAATGACGTCATAACGGCAAATGCATCTCCTCGAGGCAAAGTCAATATTAAGAGGGATGACGTCACTGCCGCTAGGGGCAAACAATTCTTGCTATTGGCCTGCAGCATCTCTATGCTGGTCGCCTTAGGGTATATGAACTATGAGAGCCGCTCTTGAATTCTTTATAAATGACATTGATAGTTTACGTACAAGAACACTCAACAGTACAATAACCAATCTAAGACTTTTCTCAGCGTGTTTAATGAAATCTAAAGATTGTAATTTGGCTCTAGTGGAATTAAATTAACATAATCAAAATAGTTGACCTTGTAGCAGGACTCGTCACTTAAGTTCATTGATGAAGTTACTGACGACAAATTCCGCTATTTTCTTTAAAAAAGGTTTTAAAAAAATCCATTTTTCAAATCTAAATAAGACTTTTTTATATTTCCCCTCTTCTTATATGTTTTGAATCTTTATACGTTACTTTTGTTATTGTTCTGTCGTGGATAGAGCCAGTCTTACCAAATTTTTTTTAGAAAGTTATATTTTAACTTGTTCTTTATTTGGTGTTCTTGGCTAGCTTTAAGTCTCCAAAGTTTCACACAGAACTTTATCCGGAGACTATGGCTTACCCTCAAGCCAAGGATGGGACTAGTTAGATAGGATCCGATTCACTACTGTCTCAGCCAAGAATCGAACCAAAACCTCCTGTATATCGTTCTAGCGCTTCACCGACTCAGCTATCTCGAGCTGCGGATTTTTCAGGTTATGGAATAGAGAGACATTAATCATTAGTGTTCCAGTACCGATTAATATCTCTCTAATTCAGGCTATCTCTGTGTCAACAAGTTCACGGCAAAATGCGATATGTGCTACATATGAGAGGGGAAATGAAAAAAGATAAACATTGATTATGAAATCCATCTGGTTAACCTGAGGATACTTTCTACAATTCCTTGTGACCTAATGCAACATGCAAAGCATATAAAATGATATTTCAATTTTCACAGTATGTTTAAAAAAAATTATGAGATTTGAGCCCGCTATCATGGCAAAATGTAATCAGGGTTGATAAATCTTATTCGGTTGGAAATTTTCTGTCTACTTATGAGTTGACATGACTCTAATTTTCTTTGATACTGAACTGATGAATTAGTACTATAGTATAATATATTTATGTGAACCTTTGCTTTAATTTGAACTACTATGATTCCTAACAAATTATTTTTCTGTATATAGATTATTATTTGATCAATCATCTTAGTTTTAGTTAGCTTCTGTATTAATTTGATGTCCTGTCTGTCCTAACTTAATGTATTTCCGCATATATGTCATTATTTCTTAACGCCTCTTGGTTTTGCTCAACTTATGTATCGATTCGATTTGTTATCTTTGATTCCTATCTTGATATTTTTATGCACTTAGGTCATTATTTGATCAGAGTTCATGGTTTTGATTTTCCTAAGCTCTAAGTTTAGGATTTATTGTCACTTTAGAAATAAAAAAAAATACTCTGTCTTTGCCCTATGTTTCAAACTTAGTTCTAATAGAGATTTACTGGTAGGAATTTCTCCACATTAATTTTGGGAGAGGAAACTTAACTTTACTTTGCGTTTGTTTTTATGTAAATGCGCAATGTTCAATCTTTGATGAGAAATCCTACACACTATTGGACAGTGTGTGTCGGATAATTGTACCGGAAATAGGAAGTTAATTTCCCAGCTCGAATTCGTTTGCAGACGATGACCTCAAGTGATAGACGTAACACTAGTAGTGATACTTAATTAAAATTTAATGATAATGGACATAGGGTAGTTTCGGTTTTTCGATATTGAGGTTAGCAAATCAAACTGGATCTCTTTCGTATTCTTTTTCAGTCGTTTTTATTTTAAGTTTTACTGAATTCTACAGGTCTCAATTTATGAAATAAAATCCAGTTTGCAAAGTTTTCTGTCTTTCTGGTTAAATATCTGAAACGCTGTATCTTGGTTCACGTGTTTTGATGCTAGTGTTTTTCCTATCGATGGTATGACTAAAATATTAAATCTGATATGCTGACAGGCAATGATCACTAATTGATAGTCTAACCTCCAGCTATTAAAACTACACACTCCCCTTTTTGCGGACTTAATGAAATATCCTCATATTAAAAACGAAAGCATACTTTCTATAGCACAAAGCCCGAAGACGAGTTATTGGTCTCTATAGATCGGTTCCTCCTTGTTGTGATGGTAAATAGACTGCTTGGACTAATACTTGATGTATTCCTGACATCGAATAATCTCTATCAACTTTGACGCTTGCTCAATCAAAATTTTCTCCAGTATTGACGCAAAGGTCAGGGGTGTTTAAAGTGTCCCATTATCAAGAGCTGTGGTTGTGTAGATCCAAGCATTATTGAGATCTGTGGAGTGTATAGATCAAAGCATTATCAAAGTTGTGGAGAGGATTACAGGTCACTCTATCAAGAGCTGTTCATGTTTTTAGATAAAAGCATTATAAAGAGCTGCAGATTGAATAGGTCACAGCATTATCAATACTTGTTGAGTGTGTAGTTCAAAGCATTATTAAGAGCTGTGCATTTTATAGGACAAACCACTAACAAGCACCGGTATGCCGAAATTTGATCAGACTATCATCATAAGCTGTGGAGTGAATAGGTCATATATTGTTCTTTTCCAAGCTACTAAATATCCTCCTTAATGCCAATTATAAGCTCATACATTTTTACAAAGTTGCCAAGAGGTGCATTGCTTTGCAGGAGTTCATGCTATTTGTACTGAAGTGAACGCTTAAGGGGATATATGCGTAAATTGAGATCTTGCAAAATTACGAACAATTCTTATCACTACACCTTAAGCTGGCGAATGCAGGTTTAACGGCAAGTCAGCATATGGTTGTGTGAAGGTCATAGCATCATCAAAGATAATCATTCAATTTTTTTGTGGATGGGGTAAATTGAGTGCAGATAAGCGTTTATCCATGTTATATTTTTTTAAATCTTTTCCTAGGTTTTCAATTAAAGATTCTACTCCGGCAAGAGATACTATCAAGTCTTGAACTGTAATTTTGTATTTTTAGGTATGATAATGAGGTAGAAGAGGATAGAATGAGATATTTACCTTGAAATCTTAGCTTACAAAAGTCAACAGATAGAACAAAAATTCAAACATAAAAAGAAAGCTAGAGTATTAAGCTGAATAAACTGAAAAAAGGGGAATAAAGACACTGGATGAGTAGAAAAGACAGAGATTTATAAACAAGCAAAGAAAATTTTAAAGGATTACCATATCATAATTCTACATTTCTGTGTTTGATCAGTTGGACATGTAAGGAGGCGATGGTAAATGGATATGTGAGACTGGTAATTTATAAAACAACATCTTTCTATTTTGAATTGTGGTAATGAGAAACTTTTTCGCTCTCTGCTAATTTTCACTGAAAGATTAAAGCTCACCATTTCTTGTTTTTTGCATTACATCTGAAATAGAAGCCATCAGAAATAGCTAGCTTATTTTGTAAAATCCAAATCTGTTCATAGATTTATTACAACATTCATTATAATGTAGCTTTAAATAAATGGGAGGCTATGAATTCCATCCTTTTGACATTTTTTGAATAATTCATCGCCTTCTAAAAAAAATTTTAAGTGATCTAAAATAGATTTGAAAAGTGCATAATTAGCTGATCTCCCCAAAAAAGTTTGTTTAAAAAATGTAAACTATTTTAAGATCCTTCTAACCGCTCATTATTAGGTTATGTAGATAAAAACAAACAAACAAAAAAATGCCTATGCTAGTTTTCCCACAGATTTTCGGAAATTTTTAGGTGCCTATTGAATTGTATTTACGGATGAAATGTCTACTTACTTTAAAAAAATTGTTAGCTTTTCTGTATGTGCCGCACTTCAAACTTTGTTTCAATGGGGTTTACGAATTCTCCTGTCTTAGTTTTTGTAAAAACTTTTTTTGTAAATCACTTATTAGACATATTAAAGCAGAAATCTTTTGTTACGAGATAATTCAAATCAACGGCTATTCAGCTTAGGTGAAGGCAAGTAGGAAGTTTATTACATACCCAGCACCATAGTTGAGATAAAACATCAGGTCAGGGTGCCTCCACCACAGTTCTAAGAGCAATCGCCTCAGGGTTGTCACTCACCCCTACTCGCCATACTCTCCTTGTTTAAATGGTAGTTTCAAAAAACAATCCAGAACAAAACAAAACAAAAAAAAACAACAACAAATAACCAAATAATAAACGAATTCAACTCGACATTTCTTTTTTTGGTGAAGTTCCACAAGGCGCTTCCAATAGTTTTCGATTCAAAAACTATAAACGTCGGAATATCGTCTTACATGTACAGTCTTGCAATAATGCTATTTTTGCTCCCTCAGTAAGCCTAATCGGAGACAAGGTGTTATAATAACGCACCAACAGTCACGGGAAAAAATTATAATATCACATTCCAACAACAAGACTTAATTATAGCTATGTCTTATATATAGCTCGTCTACAATTATTGTGATCTCAGAGATACTTTCAGATAATTGTATTACAATTAAGCCCATACGTCCCCTGTGGAGCAGTGTGGAAGTGAAATATGAGGGCCTTAATTCACTTCCCCACAGTTAAACCAAACAGATAGCAAAAACACCACACTTGGAGGATAACTTGGTAACTATAAAGGATCCATAAGGACGCGGGTGTGTCTATAAATAGTATAATACAAGCTCTAAAAGGAAATAGGATGTTGAATTGATAATTGTTTTGTTATTTCTTTTTTTTTTGTCCCGCAATTATAAAGTTGTGTGTCTATTTCCTTTCAAAGCTTCCCCACAGTAGGAATGCGAACTCGCTTAGAAAGTGCTGCAGCTATCAGGATCAACGCCCCACCACATAGCCACCTACGCTTCTGAAAACTAGCTCGAAACTTTAAAAAAAAAATTAAACAAAAAAATCTCTACAGCAAGATTGTCTCAATTATTAAAAAAAAGTAAAAGTAGCATCACCATCAAAGGCTGAGAGATAAATAAAATTGCAAATGAAGATTTAAATATTCATTGTCTTTTAAATACGCCTTGAAGATGATTATATACAGAGCCTAGCAAAGAAGGCTGAGTGATGCACAAACAAGCAGCCTCACCACGATGGCTGGAAAATTGATGCATTTGTTTGCAGGTTCTATATTAAAAATACAAATGGAATTAAAAATACATTTGCGGATACAAAAACTGAAATCAATACATATTTGGAAAATTAAACTTTTTTCTTTAAATTTCGAACATAAACAAAATTTTACGAATTCGCAAAAGACACTGGTGAAAATAAATCATTCACATTTAAAAGTTAAGACTTAAATCGTTAATATTCAGTTTCAAGGTTTATTGGTGACGCTGTTCATAAGCTGATGTTTAATCTCAGTCTGTATTATTAGGCATTGTCTAATGAATTTTACCATGTGCGAGAAATTTCTAAGTAGAAAAGCTATTTCTGTCTCTTACAACTTGCTCAATTAATCTTAGAAGCTTTAAATAAGAGAAAAAAAATTATGAAGAACCCAAAACTTATGCATCTTTTAGTTGAGCCCTTTTCTTTTCAGTGTTTTTTTTTTAACTCTCTCCGAGAGAAAAATTTTGTTTATTTATTTGTCTCAGGGTCAAAGAGAGCATTGCCAGTGACAGCAAAGGATGAAGACGAACAATTTACTCCACTGTTGTCTATATTAAAGATTCATTGGTCGCAGGTGTTAATAGCCAGGTACTAGACCAGGAGCAGCAAAACCAGGAAGAAGTTGGACTAGGAGAAAAAGGAATAGAAGCAGAGGAAAAACCGCTGCAGAACTCTGAACTTTTCTTGTAAAGTTGTAAATCTATGACTTACCAATGGAATGAATTGTCCGGATTCAAATGTCAGAGAACAATGAATTTATGGGTGGATCTGGCATTACAACTTGGTGAAATTTGAGTTTGTTTTTATTATTCTTTTAAAAAAATTTAGCCCCTGCTTTGGCCATTCCTGATGGGCATTAGTTTGGGTTGCATTAAAGGCCTTTGACAACATAATAGACCGACTATATTAAACATTCAAACAAATGAACCTGCATTGGTGTCTTATGATTACCTCAATACCATGTTTAGAATATAAAATTTTAAATCTATTTTAACATTCCATCAACAGCTCAACTATATCCGTTCAGTCTTGTAGAACATTAAATATCATATAGTGAGGATTTAGTTTCAAGCAAAATTTTTTCAGAGACAAGGCAGCAGTTGATGACGCAAAATTAAGTCAAGGATTCGAATCCAACAAGGCACATGGGATTTTTTTTTATAACTTTAAATCAGAGAGTTTCTAACATCTCCTCAGCACTAACTAAAGCTTAATCTCGTCGTATCATTTATTCTCTGTGATCTGTTATAAGGGATGGAATGGGCAGGTTTTATATTGGATTAAAATCTTTGAAGAATCATGTTAAAATGTTAGTAATCTATATATATATTATAAATAGAGTGTTCTTCTTCTTCTTCTTCTTCTTCTTCTTCTTCTTCTTCTTCTTCTTCTTCTTCTTCTTCTTCTTCTTCTTCTTCTTCTTCTTCTTCTTCTTCTTCTTCTTCTTCTTCTTCTTCTTCTTCTTCTTCTTCTTCTTCTTCTTCTTCTTCTTCTTCTTCTTCTTCTTCTTCTTCTTCTTCTTCTTCTTCTTCTTCTTCTTCTTCTTCTTCTTCTTCTTCTTCTTCTTCTTCTTCTTCTTCTTCTTCTTCTTCTTCTTCTTCTTCTTCTTCTTCTTCTTCTTCTTCTTCTTCTTCTTCTTCTTCTTCTTCTGCTGCTTCATCTTCTTCTTCTTCTTCTTCTTCTTCTTCTTCTTCTTCTTCTTCTTATTATTATTATTATTATTATTATTATTATTATTATTATTATTATTATTATTATTATTATTATTATTATTATTATTATTATTATTATTATTATTATTATTATTATTATTATTATTATTATTATTATTATTATTATTATTGGTTGCTTTTTTTAATACACCCTGTTTCTCTAAGTTCTCTAAACATCAATTTTCAACTCATCTCTTCCTGTTTTGTTCTGTATCGAAAGATAAGACTGAAAATGGTTGCACCTTGATAAAAACATTAAGACAGCCCTACTTTATTAAATCTTCAAACACGGGGTCAGACAGTAATCTCTCAACAATTGTATGTCTACTCGAAACTACTCAATTAAATGTATGGTGTAAATGCTCCTCCAGCCAGTTCATTGTTGTATGTGTTCCGCATATCAGTTCTCTGTATGTGTTCCGTGTATCAGTTCTCTGTATGTGTTCATGCATCAGCTCACTGTATGTGTTTGTGCATCAGTTCTATGTATGTGTTCCGTGTATCAGTTCTCTATATGTGTTCCGTGTATCAGTTCTCTGTATGTGTTTATGCATCAGTTCTCTGTTTGTGTTTATGCATCAGTTCTCTGTAAGTGTTCCGTGTATCAGTTCTCTGTATGTGTTTATGTATCAGTTCTCTGTATGTGTTTATGCATCAGTTCTCTGTATGTGTTCCGTGTATCAGTTCTCTGTATGTGTTTATGCATCAGTTCTCTGTATGTGTTCCGTGTATCAGTTCTCTGTATGTGTTTTTGTATCAGTTCTCTGTATGTGTTCCGTGTATCAGTTCTCTGTTTGTGTTTATGCATCAGTTCTCTGTATGTGTTCCGTGTATCAGTTCTCTGTTTGTGTTCCATGTATCAGTTCTCTCTATAAAGTACACAACCATGATTCACACAGATGTTATCTCCTGGTGGAGATCAATATGAGCAGTACTACACGATATATTTATACCAATTTTTATCGTAGCTGGCAGACAACGAATCGTGCGCTGTATGTCTATGCTTATCCTTATTTGATAAACCTAGTGACACCTTAAAAGTAATAATGCGTGTTTAGCTGTTGCGTTCAATAAGTTTTTTTTTTATTATTTCTTTTTAAGTGATCCAATCACTTTGTTTACTTTTATCGCTTTTCATTAAGTACATTCATTAATTTGTTTTTTCTTACAATTGGTCTCATCAATATTAAAATAACAGGTGTATCTGAAAAGGAAACACTTCAGTCTTAAAGGTATTATTTGAAGAAGAGACACAAATTACGTTTGGTTGTTTTGTTCTCTGGTCTACCAAAATACTCTGTTGTCATTAAGTCCTCATTAAATATTATTTTGTCCTTTTTTTATTTCATGAAAAGAATTAAATCATATATTTTACTTTGTTTCACAAGTTAATATAACTATAGTGTCCTGAATTTAATCTGCCAATAAATTTACAACGACTGAGCTTCCTTCCAAGACAGTAGAAATCGACGTGCTATCTTTTCTCAACGTACTGCGAATATTATAATTTTGTCACAGAACGTATGTGCCTGGATTTAGTTTTCTTTATATTTCATTATTTAATCAGTATTTTGGGGGGCACCTATTATTTCCAAAGAACCTCAATCCAGCCCTCTTTAAAGCTGTGCTATCTGGGGCCGCTTTTTGGTAAACACACAATCATATAACTAATAAGTCTCGCGCTGCTGCACCAGTGAAAATCAATTTCCTATTTTTATCAGTAT
>JAWDGP010002895.1:1430000-1447500 GCA_033675545.1 Elysia crispata | reverse complement strand
TTCTTGTTCTTGTTCTTCTTCTTCTTCTTCTTCTTCTCTTTGTTCTTGTTCTTCTTGTTCATCTTGTTCTTCTTGTTCTTCTTGTTCTTCTTGTTCTTCTTGTTCTTCTTCTTCTTCTTCTTCTTCTTCTTCTTCTCTTTGTTCTGTTCTTGTTCTTGATCTTGTTGTTGTTGTTGTTCTTCTCCTTCTTCTTCTTCTCTTTGTTCTGTTCTTGTTCTTGATCTTGTTGTTGTTGTTGTTCTTCTCCTTCTTCTTGTTCATGTTCTTCTTGTTCTTGTTCTTTTTCTTGTTCTTGTTCTTCTCTTTGTTCTTGTTCTTGTTCTTGTTCTTGTTCTTGTTCTTGTTCTTGTTCTTCTTGTTCTTCTTGTTCTTCTTGTTCTTCTTGTTCTTCTTCTTCTTCTTCTTCTTCTTCTTCTTCTTCTTGTTCATGTTCCTGTTGTTGTTCTTTTTCTTGTTGTTCTTTTTCTTCTTTTTCTTCTTCTTCTTCTTCTTCTTCTTCTTCTTCTTCTAGTTCTTGTTTTTGTTCTTGTTCTTGTTCTTGTTTTTGATCTTCTTTTTCTTTTTCTTCTCCCCCTCCTACTCCTTCTCCTCCTTCGTGAGACAGACCTGTTGCAAGCACTGGGAATCATGGTCCTCCAATCCACCATGTTCTCAGATAGATATTTCATTAAACCATTGTCAAAAATGTATATTTTAGGAAGAATTGCTAAGACTTTAAGGACATTTTTTTTTTATTTTAGGAGACAGTCGATCGAACCTGAACGACAATAAGTCTTAAAATGAATCACAGTGGACAAAGGCGTCTGGTGGTTTCAGAGCCAAGTGATATATGCGAGAACTTTTGTTTATTCAATCTAAACGTATTTCAGTGACGAAAAAAAAAAAAAAATCAGAATAGGGGCAAACGTGTTACAGAACAAATAAAGCCAGAACTTTCTAAATCCGGCTGTGACCCTGATGAGAAGCGTTAGAATTAAGGGAGATAACAAGTTTCAACTAAATAGCACTAATTAGTCTATCACAGAGTTATTTATTATGGTGTCTGTTTAAAGGTAACAACTCAACGCATCTGTAATAATAATTAATGTATACTGATTCAAGAACCATAGTGCCCCTCCCCTGATACCTGCATATGTTTATTTCCAATATCTCTTAACTCTTACTCGAAAGTGAGATTTCTCAGAAATAGCCAGGGATCGATAGAGTCATTATAGTGAATTATTCCAGTTATTTTTACCAACACATTCATTAGTGCACGCCGAATGATAGGATCAACTCCCAATTGATCATCAGATAAATATTGTTTCTTTGAAGTCAAAGCAATCAGATAATTCTTAAAGTATAATATAAGAACATAAAGTCTAAAAAATGACTGAAGCAGTGGCCAGCAATAAGTAATACATTCGTGACAAGAGTACGAAAAAATGTATCGAGAGGAGCATTTTAAAATGAAAATGTACCTCTGAAACTTATGCCAATTTTTTTTTTCATATTCTAGCAAATAAATACTTAAAAAGATAGTGATCGCGGTAGCATTATCAAATAAACAAACTAGAGAATATAATTTCATTTGGCCAAAAAAAAAAAAAAATTCGTTTTTCAGATATTTCCGATCTGTAAAAAAAAAAGTTCTTTTGGGGACGTTAAAGCAACGATTTTGTTTTTCCTTGCGTCCACTATTTTCACATACTTTTTAATCTGCTTGACAAAGCAAGAACATTATTTGAGAATCTTTAGCCTATTTGGGAATTGTCTGTAATTTATGATCTTATAGGGATATCCTTAATTAAACAACAAATCATTGGAATAGGTTAAATTACTGGATTTAAAGAGTCAAATAAAAATTTCGCTAAAAAAGCGATATATTTTGATAGCTAAGATTGCTTGCTATCCAGAAACCTTTCAGAGGTCTAGAAATCAAATGTAGGGAATGCGATTTCATAAAGAGTTATGGTGCATAGAAGGAAGCCATGAGCCCTGCTTTAAGTTGTTGCTAGCGTATCAAGCAGTTATCTTAATTATGCAAAAAGACACAATGGTGTGAAATTTGAAGTAAAAAAAAAAAAGGGAAACATAAAAAGTGCCCGTGATAAAACATTTGACAATAAAATTATACTAGTCCTGCTTATATCTTCGAAATGCTTCTTATTGTTGAACAAAAGTCACGACTTTCAACAGATTGGCCCAACTGTTTGTCAAACCGCATCCTGTTTACGAATTCGAGATAAAAATTTAATGCAGCATGTCAAAGGTAGAATAAGACCAATGATTTCACCAGTTATTCCAAAAGCTTGAGGACGATACGAGATAAGTTTTATCCACTGCGAATCCCCACGACATTCAGAAATGACTTCTAATCACAATCTATTAATATTAACTCCGATTTAAAAAGGAGCTTTTCTAAAGACGTAGCGTTCTTGATTCATACAAAAGACCGCCTTGCTTTTGATTTACGATAGTCAACAGAAAATTTGATTTGGATTAATGCTGTATGTGTAGTAACTCTTAATTGCTGGGACCACCTGACATTAAGTAAATACTTTTCTCTGTTCCCGGGTGGGGACCCGAAGTGTAAAGCCCCCTTCAGACGCACAGTTTTTTGTATCCGGTAAAGCCATCCGGTCAGTTGAAACTGACACTAACCGGATTAGCAATCATAGGACCGTTTACATGCATCAGTTGGATATCAGTTGACCTGATCATTCAAATCTTGGCCTAGATGATGACATCATTGGGTTGTCGTATCTAGTTCGCGCGAAATTCAAAACGTTCACAAAAATGGAGGATGAACAACATGATTTCGATTTAGCAGCGTTTGTTATTCTCTTAAAGTCCAGAAAGAAGCATAAACGTACGACTATTTGGACGAAAAATTGGCTATTAAAAAGAAATAGTTACACTCATACTAACCTCCTGGAAGAATTACGGGTATACCCAGAAGACTTCAATAATTTTTTCAAGGATGGATGAGGCGACGTACCTATATTTACTTCGCATTGTAAGTCCGAAAATTGAAAGACAATCAACTGTGATTAGAGAAGCAATCTCTCCACATCAGAGATTGACCGCAACTCTTCGGTTTCTCGCGACAGGTGCAAACTATCAGGATTTGAAATTTTCAGCTTGCATTTCTGCTCCTTCGCTGTGCCAAATAATTCCAGAGACCTGCTCAGCAATTTACGATGCTTTGTCCTTGGAGAATTTGTTCGAATATTCTTTTGATTTAACTTTCCATAAAGCTGGTAGGGAACGATAAATTTCTATAAACTCCAAGACAGTTTGTTTGTTACTCCAGCCTGACATCGTAAGCCTACACCCTACATACACAACATTACAATGAGAGTACACTGCACTGACTAAATGCGGTCTTGATCTAGATTGAGAATATTCTTCTTCTCAAAGGAAAAAAAACCATAATAATAATAATAATAATAATAATAATAATAATAATAATAATAATAATAATAATAATAATAATAATAATAATAATAATAATAATAATAATAATAATAATAATAATAATAATAATAATAATAATAATAATAATAATAATAATAATAATAATAATAATAATAATAATAATAATAATAATAAAAACAGTTCAGTAGGCCGTGGGCAGACTTTTAAAATGGTATGTGGAACGTTAAACGAAACACACATACATAAATTACCCCCTCCCACACACACACACACACACAAACACAAAATGGGCTAGGCTAGGGCCTATGTAGTTACATAACCAATGATTGTTTTCATTTTTTAATTTATCGTTAAATTACGTTCCCTGCGTATCTTTGACTAATTGAAGGTCGCTGATCACGAAAATCGTATTAATTTTTAGATTGGACCAGTAGTTCAAAATATTTTTATTCGTATTTTTAGCTCCGCGCGCGGCAAGATCAAAGTAACGACCTCAAGGCGCCAGTGCCCCAGTTCACTGGATGTTCACCGGATGGGAAATATCTAGCTGCGCCAGATATCAAGCTATCCGGTACGATTTTTGTCAAGCCGCTTCTTTCCATTACTATTTTTATTCTCATGGACTGACCGGGTGGCTTTATCGGATACAAAAAAACTGTACGTCTGAAGGGGACTTTACAATCATTACCTTGTTTAATCTAAAAAAAAAAAGAATACAAATATCTTTATAGATCCTATGACATATTCATAATTAATTATGATTATAGATTTGAAAATGTGCGAATTCCCGCAAGGCTGAGCACTTTAGGTCTTTTTTTGTGGAATATTTTTAGCGATTATGAGCGTTAAAAAAAGAATCGTGAAACAAAATTAATGAGGAAAGTACCGGTACAGTATTGGCAGGCAGCCCACATTTATAAAAGCCATAGAACCAACTATACTCTATAGTTCATGCAAAAACCGCCAGCTCATCATGATAGGAAAATTATTTTACGATTACTTTATGGTCCTTGATTGCTGTTCCATATCGCTGTGCTTTCAACCTTTGGTTTGCATTTTTTTCCTTACATTTTTTACACACTGCTAACTGAACCAATCTCTTAACTTCATCGAATAATATTTTGCCGTTTCATTCTTTGCACACCTGCCGGTAACTAGACACTTCGGTGAAGAGCCGTCACTAGTACTTAAAGTTAGATTTAGTTCTAGATGCTGGATCTTGTTGCAAAATAACCCTTAAAGTCGAAGAAAAAAAAATTCTCAGAATATTGGCTAATGTTTTGCCGTTGAAAAAGATGTTTTGTTTTTTTTTGTTTTGTTCTGTTGATTTTTTTTTTGGTTGAAATTTATTATAAACTGCGGAAGTACTAGACCCTACTGCTAGATTACTCTCATGGTGGATGCCTAGTTATGTCATCTTACGTCACACTGGTCCAGTGAATACTAAGTAAGTTTTCTCATTGTCGGCCAGAAGTGATTTTATTTTCTTTACCAGCCCTGGTTTGATTAGCTCTTTAAAAAATAAAACAAGGATGTATGAATTTATTCGTTCATGCTACAGTAACTGATTTAAATACTCACCATTAAAAAAAATTCCCTTTCCAATATCGAAAGTAAAACTCGAACTCCCATTGAGACTCTCCGGTTCTAAATAAATTGAAGTCCTAAAGCCGTCACGGATAAAATAGATTGAGCTTTATACTCGATTCTTCGATCCCTGCATGTAATTTTAGACCTTTAGACATCTTTTTTTAGATTAATTTTTACCGTGAATTGAACATCATCCTATATTATATAGATTTTAAATCTAGATGTAGATGAGGATAACATTATGGTCTAAATTTAAGCCTTTAAATACTGGTAAAATACATTTCGCGCTCGGGCTGAAAAATTTTTTAATTCGGTCCATTATTTAAAGGTATATCTTCAGTATTCTCTGAATTGATAAATTAATACATTTTATGCAAAAAAATCTAATCTAATCTTTTATGCAATCTAATTCTCATTATGATGTTGGGTTAGCATTAACGCTTTAGAAGATTTATCATTTTAATTATATGAGTTTTGATAACCATAACGAGTTATGCTTAAATTCAGTTTGAAATAATCCACGTTATTTTCGTCTAATCATAAAAAGTATTAAAGAACATGATATTTTTCATAAGCAGAAGTCGTGTGTGTGTGTGTGTATATATATATATATAAATTTGTTTAGCCTTCAAAGCGACTTTGTCTCTGAGCGAAAAGTTCCTCATAATTCTATAAGAAAGATTTCGTAATTTTGAAAGCAATTTGTTTTATTTTTTTCCACTATTGCCTCATCATTATCCTTGCTCATACTTTTCATGGTAAATCTAAACCATCAGATCAAAAATAATATATCATTATTATTACCAACTATTGACGTTCGACCTTTTTATTCCCAATATTCTGTGTTAATAAGATATTCAATATTTCAAAAAGGTAAATTCCACGTTGAAGCTTTAGCATCTCAATATAATACTCTATAGGTCAATACTTTGATTACGTGATTTATTAACGTCTATCTATATCCCAATATATGTGGGTGCATGGAGCCTACACACTTATCACACAAAAGTAAAAAAAAAGACAGGTAAAAATTGGGTAGGCATTACCATTAATCTACCCTTAAGTATACAGGTAACTTAACAGTGCCGCGCTTTACACATTTTTACCTTTATTTCTTACATTGCAGTTTATAGGCTTTGTCTCTAGCAAAGCCATAAAGATAAAGAAAGTTCGACCTGACGCTAAAGCACACGTCCCATAAAATACGTGACAGAATGTATAAACTGTTCTTATGATAATAGTATGAGTCGGGTACAGCATCACCAAAATCGAAAGCGCCTAGCCTAAAGTGTGCAATCTGTGTCTACATAATAAAAGGTACTGTCTCGGTCGGATTCTAATTTCAGAGACTGCAGCGTCAAAGTAGCACGTTTTCATGTAGGGAATGAGCTTTGGTAATCTACAATTTTAAACTTATAATCAGGACGAGATTACGATAAGATCAGTTTTGTTTCCCTTGCATTGTATAGCATCATTAGATTCTACTGAATGTAATGAAAATGATAAGATCATAAAAGAAAATGATGTAAAACATTGATTATCTACCTTGCCTTATCTGTATATTGGACCACTTGATACTCAAATGATATTATTAGGCCGAGGTTGCAGAGGACTTCTAGGCTTATACCTTCATTTCTCAAATCAGATTAAAAAAATAAAAAAAAAATTAAATTTTGATTCATATGAATAGAGCGGTGAGCTTTTCAAATGATTCATCATTTTCAGACGTAGCACCACCCACTCTTCTTTTTTTTTTTTATCTTTTTCGAATTTCTCTCTCTCTCTCTCTCTCTCTCTCTCTCTCTCTCTCTCTCTCTCTCTCTCTCTCTCTCTCTCTCTCTTCCTCTCATATCTCTCTACATTAAGCTTATTCTCTGAAGCACGCTTTCTCTTCTTCACTCAAACACCCCTCTCTCTATCTTTCTTTTTCACTTTCTAAAAACAGTTTACCCATCTTCCTATATCTCCGCCTCTCTTCTTTCATATGTAATTCGTTTAAAATTAAACCGATGCATTAATGAACATGTTAATAATCTTTCCCGCTCATTGCCGAAGAACAAAATTCGTCCGCTTTTGCGCAGTTTTGTGCCGCTTTGCAGTTAAGCGGATCGACTCCTCGGCGTCAATGGGGAAAAATGGCCTCTCTCTCGCTCTCACGTCTGCGAAGTTAACCAACCGGCATAAGTTCGCGACATGCAGCGTGGTGGATCCGGCAAACACGACTACAGGTCAGCCGAAGCGTTTGGATCGTCGTTTTCACCCTCTGGACCTCAGTGATTCCTTCAGCCCGTGACGAAACGCTCTGGGTGTTTTGACAAGAGAGCGGTCGGTTCGAATGGGAATTAATTAATTTTCTTCCTTGATGTTACGTTACGCAGATTGCACCTTTGGTTCTGAAAGATGAAAAAGTGTTTCATGAGTGAGGGAATTCCCGGAGTATCATTGTGATATATAGGGCTTTTCGCGATAGTCTCGATCTTAAATAGACAGGTGTTCCGCGAACTGCGAGGATTTGTTTTGTGATAATATAATTATAGATCTTTCTTAAGGAGGCTCCAACTCGTGAAAAAAATGTTCCATCAAAACGTGTATCATCAACGAGACGATACCTTTCTTTTGTATGAAATATACTTTAGATACTCTTAAACCGTGAATTTTTATTTTTTGAACTTTAAAGATGTTGACACTAGCAAGAAAAAAAAATGGCATAATAATATATAAGTTTATTTCTCTGCAATTATCCCTATCAGGTCTTGTAAATAAACAACCAGCACTTAGAGCTTAGTCTGTCGGAGTTCACTGACTTGAAACTATTAAGAACCTTTTGTCGCCAGCCTCTAGTATTTATTAATTTTTGGCTGTAATGTTTCACAACTGCAAGGCAAGGAATATTTTCATCTTTCTATATTAAAAAAGAAAATAAAATTCGGCATAACAGATTATAGGAGAACATAATTATCAGCTTTGGTTGTTATTGTTTTTTTTATTCTTAATTAAATGCTTGAATTTAAAGCTCAGAGAAAGCATTAGGCGAGTCACAAGGTCCACACGAGTTTTAATAAAATAAAATATTAAAAATTATCAATCAATTACGTAATGGAGGTGAATATGATGAAAAAAAAAAAAAGGAAAGAGTTCCTTTAAGGTACGGCCGGTTTTTTACATAGAAGAAACAATAAGAAAGCCCGGAGAAGGGGAATAAGTTAGATAAGAGACAGAGCTGAAATAAATTAATTTTTCTTCTTTGTGTAACCCCAAGCCCGATCTTTTTCTATGGTCCAGATCAAACGAAGCCCTCTTTGGTGTGTAAATTAGTCCGTACCTAAAAGGAACTTTTCCCGAAAACAAGTCGTCGTAATGTAAGTTAAGTGCTTAGAAAACAGAGTTGCTTTCATTTCCTTCTCCTCTCCGAGTAGAGAGATGTAATGAATCGGTCATACAAAACGTCGCGAATATGATTATCATGCGGTTTATTTCTTGGTACGAATTGGAAGCTTACGGCACATCCATTTGTCATTATCGAAAGGAAAAAAAATCAAGGAAAATAATTTCTGTCTTTTGCGATTCTTAAATTTAGGTATAAATATAGAATGTACAAACTCGGACGAACAATGCTTCGAAAACTTTGGAGGAAGAAAGTTGTGCTTATCATCGCGGTGTTGGTTTGCTTTCTTCTCATGGATATGCTGGCAGTGGACAAGACAAAGTCCGAGGGAGGTGAGTCATTGTGTGTGTCCATATCTATTCTATCATTCATATCTATAAAACAGATCGATAGATCGATAGTTAGAGAGATACACGCAGATACGCCTGGTATTGAGAGAGAGAGAGAGAGAGAGAGAGAGAGAGAGAGAGAGAGAGAGAGAGAGAGAGAGAGAGAGAGAGAGAGGTGGGGGTAGAGAAAAAAAGAATGGGATACAGAGACAGACAGATAAACGGACGGGCAAAGATCAAAGGTAATAAAGAAATAAACTTTGTGTACAGGGAAAGCACTAGGCCTCTAATGAGGCTTGTGGACATACTTCCTTGTAGGGTTGACACCGGTTATTATTACCTGCCAGTCTCCAGTAGATCAGTGGTTGGTTTGAGTGTTTGCTAAAGCCCTTGATCACATGCTTTCTTCTGCATAGGGAGTGGGGTCGAAACCGCGGAAAAAACGTCCTTTGGGCTTCTGATTGTTTTTTTTAA
Source organism: Elysia crispata (assembly GCA_033675545.1). NCBI lineage: Eukaryota > Metazoa > Mollusca > Gastropoda > Plakobranchidae > Elysia > Elysia crispata. Next base: position 1,438,302 of record JAWDGP010002895.1, on the reverse strand, counting down.
AACGTTTGCTAAAACACAATTATGTGTTTTTGAATGAAAGAGCACGTCACGGATTGAAAATGCTATTCTCCGTTTCAATAACTGTTTTCAAAGCTGGCCTTCGATATAATATTTATGATCTCTCTCGACCTCCTCCGTTTGCAAACAGCGATGTGCGACCGTTCGAAACGACAATAAAACCGCATGAATCGGAGACCGATCTACATCATCATAAACTTTAAGCCTACCTGACAAGATGTGTTGTTGGCTATGGCCTGAGTCGTCTATAATATATTTATTAATGGGTGGGGAACTATATCAGTTGTTGGATCACGTTAAGAACGCCAGCTGTCAGACTTGTTGTATACCTTTAACCGCAAATTTTAAACACTTGTCCGGAGTAGAAAAGCTACTTGAGGGCCTCATCTTGTTATGGACGGAGTATATCAAGCAAATATGATACACAAACTAATACTAACAATTGATCAATGAGAGAAAATAAATGATGAAAATGATATTTTCCAAATTTATTGATTAGTAATGATAACCCAACAGCACAGTTACTTACATGCTGTTGGAAAAGACAGAAATTCATCATTTTTTTTTATTCATCTTCGGTCTGTTGCAACAATAAATAGATCTAGCTGCCTAAAACAGGCTCCTCTGAATCTTTGCTTTCGGATCCCTCATGGATCCTTTTGAGTAAAATATCTCCTTCTGTATTTCTAGAAATCGTTGTCAATGCTCTTGGTCATCGTTTGTTTTTGTTTTTTTTCGCCGTCACGCCTTGCCAAGGTCTGAGAGTATAATTATCTGTGGTGTGCAATGCTCAAATCACCGTTCGAGTAGACCGATCTCTGAACAGTTCTGATTGAGATAAAAAAAATATTTGCCCAGAGTAATATAAAAATGTCTTTAAGAAAAATTGTGGGTGGGTGGGGTGGTAATGGGGAATTACGGTCAGAAGAAAATGGTGTGGGGGTGTGTGTCGGAAGAGAGAGAGAAAGAGAGAGAGAGAGAGAGAGAGAGAGAGAGAGAGAGAGAGAGAGAGAGAGAGAGAGAGAGAGAGAGAGAGAGAGAGAGAGAGAGAGAGAGAGAGAGAGAGAGAGAGAGAGAGAGAGAGAGAGAGAGTGAGAGAGAGAGAGAGAAAGAGAGAGAGAGAGAGAGAGAGAGAGAGAGAGAGAGAGAGAGAGAGAGAGAGAGAGAGAGAGAGAGAGAGAGAGAGAGAGAGAGAGAGAGAGAGAGAAAGAGAGAGAGAGAGAGAGAGAGAGAGAGAGAGAGACAGACAGACAGACAGACAGACAGACAGATAGTCAGACAGACAGACAGATAGACAGAAGATAGAGAAATAATGAAATTTATAACAACAACAGCAGCAGAAGCAAAAATTAAATATTACAAAAAGAACATTCGAAAATGGAAGATTCAAACCTTTAGTGCGTCACAATTGTACACAAGTCATTTTGCTCATCCATTTTTTAAGCGCCTCACACTGATGTTTAAGTTTCATTCATCGACATGTTAAGCATGAAGAAGGGAAAGAAGTAAAGAAAAACGCAGGGAGCCAAGGGAGAAAACCTAGTATCGATCCTGATTCTAATTCGATCAATTCCACAACCAATTAATGACAAGTGTATTGCTTTTAGCTTTTTTTTTCTTTTTTTTTTTAAACAGTACTTACATTTATGTAGGACTAAGCTACTTGAAGCTTCATCTAAAAATAGGGGCTTAGTCTTGGACCGCTATTAGTTTTATCTACCGATTGATACGTACATTTCGAATAGATCTAGTGTTCGTTAGTTCCGATAACTAGCGCAATTACTTTAACATTAATAGCTAACAGTACGCTTATGAGGTGGCAGAACCCTGACATGACTTTTTCTATGTGATGGTTGGGCTTGGACTATTCATCCGCACGTTTCGCTTGGCGTGAGTCTAGGTACCATGTCTGTAGATGGCATTCCCGTAGAACCAGAAAAGAAACAGTCGAAATATGCGTCCTCCACGCACTAATCGTAGCACGAATTATATACTAAAGGCTAAAAGCCTAAAATGGGTCCTAGGTATCAAAAGAAAGAGAAGAAAACAGATGGATTCGAGAGGTTGCGTTGAAGATTTTTACTTGTCTCTCCACCACGTTTGTCTCTTGCGCCAGAAACTTAAACACAGTGCTCTAACAAACAAACTAAAAAGAAAGATTGCCTTTTCTTATCTGAGTTATTGTGGAATAAATGAATAAATTAATGACATTTGTCGTCACCGATCTGACGAGAAGCTAAAGACTGCATTTATTTCTTTACCTTTTACTGTAAAATAGGAAGGAAAAAAAAATGGCCGCAGACGTGTTATTAGATATTTAGCTAGCGCTAAACCCACCAACATGCAATGAGGAATAATGATTAACTTCTCTTCCACTCACTCCATGTTTTTCAAAAATAACATAAAAATAATAATAATATGTTAGTAAGTTATCGACATTTTAACTTCTCTGGTAGCTCAACAAGCACAAGAGAGATAATCCTGATTTTTTTTAACATTATATTAAGCTAATTATTTCGATACAAAGTTTTGCTTATTAAACAATTTTTAACAAGACTTTCCCTATACCCGCGGCAACATTAATAATAATACACACCAGAAATTTAGAGATGTCGCTACTGCGGTTACACTTGAATTTTCAAATTTTCCTTATTTTATTCAATCAACTTTCCGCTTGAACTTTGTTCATAATGCGGCAGAAAATTTTTAGGGTCGAGAAATGTGGAGCCCGGGTCATTTGTTTAAAGTTCAACTCATTCGTCATGGCAATGGTCTCTTTTGTGTCTTCACACCGACCGGATAATTCATACTATGATTAAAAAAAAAAAATTTAATCCCTAAACGTGATCTTCCATTTAGAAATTGTGCTAATTTTGTATGGTTGACCTTTGAAACATCCCACTATCTACTGAGATTATGTAATATTGGTCATGTCTATGGTTGTCTCATATCTCTTTGATATTGTTTCATATTTCTCATTGTTTAAAAATTTAAAACAATTTCTTTCAAGCTATGCTTTAGTCGTAGTATTGGTCAAAAATTGTTAATTTTTTTTTTTTACGATTTGCTCTCGAGGGAAGAAATGATTGATTCGCTTCAACTCGCCGTAATATGCCGACGTTTATGATTTTCTTCTTTCGTGAGTCACATTTTGTTTCAGACATGCTCTATCAGTTAGGACTTGTGTAACAGATGATTCCACAATATTTTATTCTCGTAGTCTCTTTTTTATATTAAATTCTTTTCAACTAAGGATTGTCTCCAAAATAAAAAAAAAATAAAACAAAATAAAATGAATAAATAAATAAATAAACAGATAAATAAATAAACCAGATTTCAAAGATTTGGTGAAATTTTATGAAAATAACATAGGCAAATACCGGTACTCAAGAAAAAAATACTTGTATTTTACGCTCTCAATTTAAATAGCGTCAATAGGAGAACAATATAAAGATGAAGAAAACTGCTTTGAAAAATAAACCCACCTGTCTATCTATCTATCTATCTATCTATCTATCTATCTATCTATCTATCTATCTATCTATCCATCTATCTATTTATCTATCTATCTTTCTATCTATCCACCTTTTTAACTATTTACATATCTATCTTTCTATCTATATATCTGTCCACCTCTCTATCGATGTATCTACCTTTCTAACAATATGCACAATCATCCAGTCTATCTATTACCTAACTGTCTATCTATTAATCTATCTATTTACTTGTTTTGTATCTATCTACCTATTCAATCTCAGACCAATGGACCATAAAACTACTGCACGAATGAAAATCAATTATTAAAAGCTCTTCTCTTTTGCTAATGTCATACAACCCTAACTCTGTCCACTCCTTGATACATTTATCGTCTTCCCATGTTTCTTTCTTATCTTTTTTTCCTCTGTTGACTACCTCGGTGCCTTTGGTTTTGCAGCTCCAGTTGATTTTGTGATGTGTCGACATCATATGCCATGCCCATCACACACATCCACTCATAAGTTATGCAGGTTATCTGCCTTGATAATATAGAAATGAGCAACAGAAATTTTTATCAGTTGTGAAGCTAAGACCACGTACAGCTAATCACCCCATCGAAAACATCTAGCATAACCTTCAGCTTATCGATTAAAACCTTTAATAAAATTAAAGAAATCAAAGGTCTCGTGAAAGAACAAAATGTCATTCCGTCCGCTTATATAGATAACTTGAGCCTCAACTGACAAGTTATGATTCGACAAACAACAGTAGATGTTAAAAAAAAAGAGCAAAACGCAATATGGAACTGAAAAAAAAAAAAAAACGCGAAAAAAAATACCACCCACCTGCTTTTAAAATTGTGATAACGGGAGCTCCTAAAAAATTTTGAAGTATTGAAACAAGTAACTCTACATGTGCTGAACCCAAGTACAGTATGTCACAAAAAAAATAAAAAAATGAAAATGAAAAAATCTTCATCGCATCCTTGTATGATGATAGTAGTTGTGAAAACGATATTCATCTCAGTAATTATTGAACAATATAATTATCTATGTCACAACAGCAGTGAATATGGCACAGCGAATTAATTTAGACAAATTTAATGCTTTCGAGCAGTATCGCAAAACAATCTCTAGGCAGTAAGCAGCAGGAAATCCCAACCGCTGTACTTCTCGAACTTCTTTTTAAAACAAGGACAAGTTCTGGAAGCTACAAGAATATCGAGAGAAAAAGTAGCAAACAAATCCTTGATACCATGTTCAGACACAAACTTAAAGCCTCAGAATATATCGTAGAAGGAAGAAGTCTTTTATAACTTTTATAATAACGCAGACATCAAAACTGACAAGTGTTCACCTGTTGATAAATGACGGGACAGTTTTTTTCACAAGTGTCACAAAACGATATGTTCCAGATAAATGTCAAACACTTGAGAACTGGAAAAAAATACTGGAGAAAATAAGGAAGTTGATTTTCACTGCAGCAGCGCGAGACTTGATCGTGTGTATACCAAAAAATGGTCCCAGATAGCACAACTTTAAAGAGGGCTAGATTGAGGTTCTGTGGAAATAATAGGTGCTCCTAAAAATACTGATTAAATAATGAAATATAAAGAAAACTAAATCCAGACACATACGTTCTGTGACAAAATTATAATATTCGCTGTACGTTGAGAAAAGATAGCGCGTCGATTTCTACTCTGTTGGAATGAAGCTCAGTCGTTGTAAATTTATTTGCAGATTAAATTCAGGACACTATAGTTATATTAACTGGTGAAACAAAGTGAAATATATGATTTAATTCTTTTCATGAAGTAAAAGGAAGGAAAAAATAATATTGAAAGAGGACTTAATGACAACAGAGTATTTTGTTTTCAGCTGGTAGACCAGAGAACAAAACAACCAAACGTAATTTGAGTCTCTTCTTCAAATAATACCTTTAAGACTGAAGTGTTTCCTTTTCAGACACACCTGTTATTTTAATATTGATCTACCAAAGATTTTGTGAGAAAAAAAAACAACAAATTAATAAATGTACTTAATGAAAAGCGATAAAAGTAAACAAAGTAATAGGATCAATTAAAAAAAAATAACAAAAAAAAAAAAAAAAAAAAAGCAAAACTTATTGAACACAACAGCTAAACACGCGTTATTACTTTTAAGGTGTCACTAGGTTTATCAAATAAGGATAGACATACAGTGTGCGATTCGCTGTCTACCAGCCACGATAAAAAAAAATGTTATACATATATCGTGTAGTACTGCTCATATTGATCTCCACCAGGAGATAACACCTGTGTGAATCATGGTTGTGTACTTCATACAGAGAACTGATACACATAACACAAACAGAGAACTGATACACGGAACACATACAGAGAACTGATACATAAACACATAAAGAGAACTGATACACGGAACCCATACAGTGAACTGATGCATAAACACATACAGAGAACTGATACACGGAACACATACAGAGAACTGGTACACGGAACACATACAGAGAGCTGATGAACAAACACATACAGAGAACTGATACACAAACAAATACAACAAAGAACTGGCTGGAGGAGCATTTAGAAAATATATTTAATTGAGTAGTTTCGAGTAGACAGACAATTCTGGAAGAGATTTCTGTCTGACCCCGTGTTTAAAGAGTAGAGCTGTCTTAATGTTTTTATCAAGCTGCAACCATTTTCAGTCTTATCTTTCGAAACAGAACAAAACAGGAAGACATGAGTGGAAAGTTGATGTTTAGAGAAACAGGTTTATTTTAAAAAAAGCACTAATAATAATAATAAAGAAGCAGAACGATGATGATGATGAAGATGATGAAGATGATGATGATGATGATGATGATGATGATGATAATAATAATAATAATAATAATAATAATAATAATAATAATAATAATAATAATAATAATAATAATAATAATAATATGGAGAAGAAGAAGAAGAAGAAGAAGAAGAAGAAGAAGAAGAAGAAGAAGAAGAAGAAGAAGAAGAAGAAGAAGAAGAAGAAGAAGAAGAAGAAGAAGAAGAAGAAGAAGAAGAAGAAGAAGAAGAAGGCAGAAGATGAAGAAGAAGAAGAAGAAGAAGAAGAAAGAAGAAGAAGAAGAAGAAGAAGAAGAAGAAGAAGAAGAAGAAGAAGAAGAAGAAGAAGAAGAAGAAGAAGAAGAAGAAGAAGAAGAAGAAGAAGAAGAAGAAGAAGAAGAAGAAGAAGAAGAAGAAGAAGAAGAAGAAGAAGAAGAAGAAGAAGAAGAAAAGGAAGGAGAAACAGAAAAAGAGGCAGACGTAGAGGCAGAAAGGAAGAGAAAGAGGAAGAAGGAGTTGAAATTGCGCAAAGGAGAGAAGAAAAGGAAGAGACTAAACTTGAGCTGAGATAGATTAAATATATATCATAAACATTAAGTAAGCAAGGAAATTTTTTTTTTCTCACTAATCGATTTATAATCTGGGGAATGTCTTAAATAACCTACTCATTTTGAAACTATATCTCAATTAGAGATGAATATAGGAGCAGTTATTTTTAGTATATTAGAAAAGAATATCTTTTTAGATGTAATGTTAAAGGAGGGAGGTAGAGAGAGAAAATGCGCAGGGTTTGTAATCTCTTCTGATTTTCGATCGTAAGGCACTCAGTAACTACACGATTATGGAACTTCAATTTGCAAAAAAAAAAAAAAATTATACTTCTTGTCGACCGAATGCTTTATGTTATATATTATGTTACATCAACTGTTGCAAAAAAGACATACTTTATGTTTTATTCATCGTTCATTGTTTAATTCTTTAACACATAAAAAAGCACATGACGCACTTCGCAATCTACTTAAATTGATCAATGTCTCCTATAAGATTAGGAATGTGCGAAAAAAAAAGGTGCACTACTTTGTGGAAAATCATTAGCTCATTCACACCTACATCGAGATTTTCAAAGAATATATCAATAGATTGGGATTTTTTTTTAAAACAAAATTTGCTAATCATATATGAACGTATTTCAGCGTGCTGGAACTATATCGTACATTTTTACAATCCAAATTCAGTTGCAGTTTATTTTATATCATGTTGATACGCTAAAAAATATAAAATAAAAAAGCAAATAAAGCAAATGCAACAACAAAAAAACAAAAAAACAAAAACACAAAGCACTTCAAAGATCTGTAGTTCAAAGAGATTCAAGCTTTTGGTTCAATTTTATGTAAAACTTTCAGGTTCATTATCAAGATTGAGACCTCAATAGACCGAGGTATGACTTTTACAAAAAAAACGTGATAACCATAAATACTGGCAGCCGGCCGATTGCCTTTCTCCCAATCGCCCGTAAAATGTTGATGAGATATTGCTAGTAATGTCTATTAATCAACCCAAGTCTAAAACGGGCTAAAATCGACTCGCAGAGACACAGTTTCGCACGCACGACATCGGATTCAATCCATATATTGAATATTGAAGTCGATAGCTGCTATTTAGCAAACATATTTGATAAATCCTTTCTGAGCTGTGTGTGAACCTGGGCTTATCCTCAAAACCCCGTTATACATAAATCAATGAAAAGTATTAAAGGTCCCCTTATCTATAAAGCTTATCTTCATAACAATCAGTTTTGATGCTCTGTTTCTCTTATTAGGTAAATTAGGTTTCTCTGTGAGTTTTATTCGATTAGGCTTCCACCCAGGCCGACAACAAAAAAACCTCCAACAATACTTTTCAAAAACGTAAATAAAAGTAAAGAGGAAGATTATTATCCACACCAACATGTAATTTCAAACAGGAAAAATGCGTACACTTTGAGAACCT